>BQNB010124604.1:0-17073 GCA_026074375.1 Tanacetum coccineum
GGGGCTATTGATAAAACTCTGTTTATTAAGAAGGATAAAGAAATCCATGTTGGTACAGGTTTATGTTGAATGATATCATTTTTGGATCTACCAATCTTCTATGGTGAAGGAATTTTGAAATCTTATGCAAAAGAATTCAAGATATTCCATGGGTGAAAAACTCACTTTCTTTTGGGCTTCAAGTCAAGCAAACTACTGCTGGTATTTTCTAAGTCCAAGACAAATGATGTGAAAGACATTTCTCCAACAAATTTGACTTTAGAACCATTAACCAGCATCAACCCCAATATAAGCTCATAAATCCTTAGGAAAAGATGAAGAGGGTGAAGAAGTTGATGATCCATTCATTATAGTTCTAAGATGATGTCCCATGTATTTAACTGCTTTCAAGACCAGACATAAGATTGCTGTTTATCTGTGTGCAAGGTTTCAAAGTCACTCCAAAGGTTTCTCACATACATGCTGTAAAAAGATTCTTTAGATACCTCAAACATCAACCAAATATGGGTCTTTTATGGTATCCTAAGGATCCTCCTTATTCATTTAGAAGCTTTTTTAAGACAGTGACTATGCTGGTGGACAATCATGATAGACGATCAACTTCAGTAGGATGGCAATATCTTTGAAAGAAGACTGGTCTCTTTGCAATGCAAAGAAACACACAATATGTGAGCTATAACATCTATAAGGCAGAAATGAGCAGCTGCAAGTTGTTAGTGCTCAGTGTACTTCTGGAGCTGCAAAAATCAACTGCTAGATATATGGATTTAACTTCATGTCACACTAAGAAATCTATAAAGACAAATGAGAGTACCATATGCATTGCGTGAAGAATCCTGTTCTTCAATCAAAGACAAAGCAATTCAGATTCAACATCACATTATCCGCGATATTGTTATGAAGCAGAGGCTCATTAATCGTGGTCCAGGTAAACATACAGATGACAAAGTAGCAGATTACACACCAAAGACTTTGACTTGAGCAAGATATAAACTTTTGGATGGTAACTATTTGGGTATGATGAGACCATGAGCTAGCAATTTGAGGGATGACTACTGTAAAAGTACGTGTTGTTCATGTGAAGTACTGTTCTGGTTAGAAAGAATCTTTGGAAGCATTATTGTTATGCTTAAGGGGAGGATATGAATGATTGTTCAAAGTTTTAATGATTTGAAGAGTCATTTTGAAAAATTGCAAGGTTGTGATTGACAAATTTGAGTTAAACAGCCTTTTCGGTTGAAAGTACTGCTCAGCCAACTCAAAGTACTGCTCGTCTTAGAAAGTACTGCTTAGACAACTAAGTACTGTTCTAACGTTCGGTCAACGGTCAAACATACGTTTTTGAGATAAAAACGTAATTACAACGGTAACTTTCTTTGTTATCCGTCGCAACCTATAAATGCTCAACTGAATTGCATTTTTCTCTTCCTTCATTTCTTTTAGTCCTCATTCTAGGGCTGCAAGTTCTCCAAGGGATGCTCAAGGTACCCCTGCTCAAAGTGCTACTCAAGATAGTAGTCTTCAAGGTACTGCTAAAATTCAAGGTACTGCTGACTCCCAAGGTACCGCTGAAATTCAAGGTACTGCTGACTTCCAAGGTACTACTGACATTCAAGGTACTGCTGACTTCCAAGGTGCTGCTGAAACTCAAGGTGCTGCTGATATTCCACAATCTCCCAATGATTATACTCCCACAGATGCGTCTCAAACATCTGGAGGAGATGAGGGACTTTTGGATCTATATGATTTAAACAGGGAGGTTAGAAGGCTCAAGAAGCAAAATATTTCTCAAGCCAAACAGATTCACAAGCTAAATGCCAAACTCAAGAAACTGTCAAAAGGGGTAAACCCATTGGTCAAACATCACATTCTTTGGGTGAAAAGTCAGAAGCTTAAGAAAAAGAAAAGCAGATGTTACAGGAGAGAGATGCAAAGAGACTCTTAAGGAAGAGAAAAGCTACAGTTACAAAAGAACAGCCAACAAAGAAGCTTAAATTGAGGACATAGAAAATTGATGAGCTCAAAAACTATCTTAGGATTGTAGACTTTGAGAAGAGTGCACAAGATAGAGAGTCACTGGAAGCAATCTCTGAAAGAAAGAGTGATGAACAGAAGAGGTACTTATTGAAGAAGAAAAAGATGCTTCTGATGTAAAAAGTGGAGACTTACTGAAGAATTAGTTTAGGAGATTCAAAGTATGCTAGACAAGATACGTACTCTAAGGTCTTTCAGATGTTTGATGATGAAGCAGGTCATTTCAAGTCCAATTCGTCCAAATCAAGAAGAAGAGTTGAAAGAACAGTTTCACGATGTGAACTACTTGCTGATATTTTTTGTTAGACACAAGTGGCTTAAGCATCCTGGTCCCATGGCTATTCACCTCAACAGCCAACTCAAGCTACTGACCCAAAAGAAAAAGGTAAATGGATATTGGTTGAAGAACCCAAAAAGAAGAAGTTAACTCTTCAACAAATCAGAGCTTTGGAGACTAAAAATGATGAGGAAGTTGCTAGAATAATTCAAGCAGAATGGGATGCAGAAGAAGAGAGAAAAAGGTTGGAAGCTTTGAAGAAACCAAAGACTATTTGATGAACCTAACATCTCTTGTACAAGAAAGGAATCAAATGATGAGTTTCTTAAAGGGTCAAGGATACAAGAATTTGCAAAAACTAAAGTATCCACAAATGAAGGAACTGTATGACAGAGTTCAAGAATCCATCAAAGATTAATTCAAGGATTTTATTCCAATGGGATCAGAAAAGGAAAAGCAGATGTTACAAGAGAGAGATGCAAAGAGACTCTTAAGGAAGAGGAAAGCTACGATTACAGAAGAACAGCCATCGAAAAAGCTTAAATTGAGGACAAAGACTATCGATGAGCTCCCTTTAGAAAATATCTTATGAATTAGATTTGCAGCAGAGTACACAAGATAGAGAGTCACTAGAAGCAATCTCTATGATTACAGAATTCAAAGTCATTGACTCTCCCGATGGAGAGTATCTCATAATCTTTAGGGCAAATAATCATTTCGGAGCATTCAACACTCTGTGGGAGATACTTCACATCTTGGATAGACAAGATCTACATCATCTATATCTGGTTGTACAAGATTATTATAAGCATATTCCACCAACAGGGTTAGGATTGATACTTTTGGGTGATCTTACAACTATTTGGGAGACGTCTACAACAAGTAATGACGACTTCTGGAAGAATCAAGAAGACTGGGAAATTGTAAGATGGAGACTTGTATTGATGCTGAAAGAAGATGTCCAACCAGATTGTATACAAAATATTGCTTAGAGGATTATATTGAAGACTTGTATTGATGCTGAAAGAAGATGTCCAACCATCAAGAAACTTGAAGTCAAGCTAGTAGAATTCAAGTTAGGGGAGAATTGTTGGGAAATACGAGTTAGAAGGTCAAAGTACTGATAAGTCAGAAGGTCAAAGTACTGCTAAATAGAAGATCGAAGTACTGCCTGAGAAAGTCAAAGTACTGCCGATAATAAAGGAACTTTAAAGGATTATCAGTTAAATAGTTATTATCATGTAACAGTTTATTTAGTGATTAGTATAAATTAGTATTTATGTCATACAAGGACTGTACACCTACTGGAGTTATCCTTATGTTTATAAAAGGATCTCTAGGAAGGTATTAGAAGATACACAACACAACGAAACTCAAAAGCCTTTGCTCAAGGATGAAGATGGTGAAGAAGTGGATGTTCATATGTATAGGTCAATGATTGGTTCATTGATGTATCTTATATCTTCAAGACTTGACATCATGTTTGTAGTGTGTACCTGTGCTAGATACCAAGTCAATCCAAAGGTTTCACATCTCCATGCTGTGAAAAGGATTTTTAGGTACTTAAAAGGTCAACCAAAATTTGGCCTTTGGTATCCAAAAGATTCTCCTTTTGATTTGGTAGCATACACTGATAGTGATTATGCTAGAGCAAGCTTAGATAGGAAGTTTACAACATGATGTTGTCAATTCTTTAGATGTAGATTAATATCATGGCAGTGCAAAAAATAGACAGTGGTTGCAAATTCCACAACAGAAGCTGAGTATGTAGCTGCTTCAAGTTGTTGTGGACACGTGCTTTGGATTCAGAATCAACTACATGATTAAGGGTATAATTTTATGCATACAAAATCTTTATTAACAATAACAGTATTATTTGCATAATTAAAAATCCTGTTTTTTCATTAAAAAAAACAAAGCATATAGAGATCAGACATTATTTTATTAGAGATTGCAATGAAAAGAAATTGATTCAAATGGTCAAAATCCATACTGACAAGAATGTTGCAGATTTACTTATAAAAGCTTTTGATGTAAGTAGATTTCAATATTTGATTGCTGGTATTGAAATGCTAAATCTTTAAAGTCTTTTATCTCTTTATGTTTTTGTAGAGTTTTGTATGAATTAGTACTATTATTCATGTCATTAAAAGTTTTTGCTGTTAAGTATAATTAATACTGCTGGTTATACTTAATACTGCTAAGTTTCTACTGTTAGTTATACTTAATACTGTTAGGTATAATTAATACTATTGTAAAAATTGCTATGGCTTGTGTTTTCTTGGTTTTTGGGCTAACATTTTGCAGGAAAAGCAAAGAAAAGTGTTAGATTGATGATAGGAATGATGTTTGGAATGTAATTGGAGTTAATGCTGGTGACTCAAAGTTAATGTTGCTAGGCATAACTTACTACTGCTGAGTTACTACTGCTGGGTTGTTGAGGGTATTTTTCATAAATACTTCTATTAAGGGTTTCAATCAATCATTTAATCAATTTCATTCTTTCAAATACTCTCCCATTACAAACCCTAACTTAGTTTTATCATCCATTATCAAAAACCAACACAAATGACAACTTTAAGGTTTACAGATACTCATAATATGGTCACATTTTTTGTCTAAACCCACAAAGAGTGATGGGTTTGGACAAATTATAGATTTTTTGAATGCACACCCTATAAGATATGCATTAACGATTAATCCTACTATATATATTTCTTGCATTGAACAATTCTGGTCTACTGTCAAGGTCAAAACTATCAATGGGGAAGCACAGTTACATGCCTTATGTAGGATCGATATACCTTAGTATAATAAGCCTTTAGCCTGTAAAGGATGTTACTTCCTTGAATAAATCCAAGTCGATAACAATGAAACACTGATGTAATACAATTAACTATGCGGAGACTAGTTAACAGTATCAAGAAGAACACACAATGATTTAACAAACGATTTGTATTATCACACGTTGAATCTGCCTAAGTTTGCAGATCCCTAATACAATACTTATCTCTAATACTTCTAACTAATGCTTTTTGTTGTTTTTTCAGTTGTGTCCTTCTAATGCCTTCCTAGAGATCCTTTTATAAACATAAGGATAACTCTAGTAGGTGTAGCATCCCTAGGATGACACAAATGCTAATTAAATATTAACACTAATGAAAATTGTTACTGAAAACACTATGATTAACCGTTTAATCCTTTAAAGTTCCTATATTAAAGACAGTACTTTGACTTTAGCATATGAGCATACGTACTTTGAACCTTCTGTACTTAGCAGTACTTTGACTTCTGACTTGTATTTCCTAACAATCCTCCCCTAACTTGAATTCTAAATGCTTTGAACTTCAAGTTCTTGATGGTTGTGAAATCTTGTCAGCACAATACAGTCTTGTCAATCTTCTAGATTTTAAATCCTCTAAGCAGTATCTTGTAATATTAATCTGTTTTGAGAGTATCTTGAAATAAAATCTCGTTTTCTTGAACTAAACACTCCTTCAAAAATTCTTTGTCTTTGGTCATCAAATAGATTGTTCTTTAATCATCTGCAGTCCTTCTATAGCAACATAAATTGGTTTTTATGAGCCTTAACCAGTTGCCATCACACTTGGTCTAAGTCAGATCTTTGGTATACTAGAAAAGTAATAAACCATGGTGAACTTAAAACCACTTCAACACTCAAGACATGAATCATAGTGTGTTGAATACTATATGACTTTTGGGAGATAGTCATTTACAACCATGACGATTTGAAAAGTCTTTACATGTAGCCGTTTGCCAGGACAAGTCAACTCTTAGTAATTAAACATTAGTTGAGTTGAGAACCATATAGTTTTGAGCAAACTATTAAGCTATCAACGGATTTGAGTTCACTGTCTTTCAAAAGCCCGTTTTATCTCTGGAGTAAGCCTAATAACTTCATTGCGCAATCCATTGTGATTTGAGCACCATACAATTTTTTGGTAAATTGTCAACCATCAACAGATTTGATATGATCTTTACCAAAACTGTTTGATTTCGGACTAGAGACAATTCATTAAATCTGTAGATATGTTAATTGATTCCATTTGTTGTGTGGTAGGTTAACCAACACTCAATCCCCTTAAATGAGTTTTATCATCAAACATTTTTTGCCTTAAACCCTTTTTGCACACTCAAAACTTCAAAATATTTCAAAAACAACTTTTTAACTAGCAGTACTTTTAACAAAGTACTGTTTGTTTTAAACTAGCAGTACTTTGAATAAGGTACTGCTTGTTCACAGTTAATTCTTTTTATCAAAACAAGATATGTTATTTACAAAGAAAATTTTGATAAATCATACCAGTTGTTTAAGAATCATCACCATCTTCAGTTGTCCATAGAATAAACAAATGTATCAATGTGATAGCTATGTCACTCTCATCTTCAACTTCCATACCATGATCTAGCATCCTGATCATTAGCTCTCTTGATAGAGGATATCTTCTTTCTGTCAACATATGAATCATTGTTCCATCCTCTAACTCTAATGTATGCACTCCCGAAGATTCATTAAGTCTCCATCTTACAATTTCCCAATCTTCTTGATTCTTCCAGAAGTCATCATTACTTGTTGCAGACGTCTCCCAAATAGTTGTAAGATCACCCAGAAGTATCAATCCTAACCCAGTTGGTGGAATATGCTTATAATAGTTTTGTACAACCAGATATAGATGATGTAGATCCTGTCTATCCAAAATATGCAGTATCTCCCATAGAGTGTCGAAAGCTCTGAAATGACTATTTGCTCTATAAATTATGAGATACTCTCCATCGGGTGAGTCAATGACCTTGAATTCTGTAATCATCGAGATTGCTTCCAGTGACTCTCTATCTTGTGCACTCTTCTCAAAGTCTACAATCCTAAGATAGTTTCTGAGCTCATCAATTGTCTCTGCCCTCAATTTAAGCTTCTTTGATGGCTGTTCTTCTATAACTGTAGCTTTTCTCTTCCTTAAGAGTCTCTTTGCATCTCTTTCCTGTAATATCTGCTTTTCTTTTTCTGAACCCATTGGAATAAAATCCTTGAAAGAATCTTTGATGGAGTCTTGAACTTTATCATACAGTTCCTTCATTTGTGGATACTTTAGTTTTTGCAAATTCTTGTATCCTTGACCCTTTAAGAAGCTCATCATTTGAGTCCGTTCTTGTGCAAGAGATGTAGATTTCTTCAAAATAGTCTTTGGTTTTGGTTTCTTCAAATCTTCCAACCTTTTTCGCTCTTCTTCTGCATTCCATTCTTCTTGAGCCTTTCTAGCAATTTCCTCATCATGTGCAGTCTAAAAAGCTTTGATTTGTTGAAGAGTTAATTTCTTCTTTTTGGGCTCTTCAACCAATATCCCATTACCTTTTTCTTTTGGGTCAGAAGCTTGAGTTGGTTGTTGAGGTTGAGATTGCATAGGACCAGGAATGCTTAAGCCTCTTGATCTATTGATATCAGCAAGAAATTCATCATCTTTGAACTGTTCTTCAGGACCTTCTTCTTGAGTTGAACGAATTGGACTTGAAGGACCTGTTTCATCATCAAAATTTAAAGTCCTTGGAGTAACAGTACTTTGTCTAGCAGTACTTTGAATTTTCTCCAAATCCAATTCTTCAGTATCCCCACTTTTTACATCAGAGGTATCCTTTTCTTCAATTATCACCTCTTCTGTTTCATCACTCTTTCTTTCTTCTGTTTCATCACTCTTTCTTTCTAAGTCAGGAGTAACAGCATCTGTAGCATCAAAATCTTCATAAACGAAGGCTGTATGGTCATCTTGATCATTATTCTCTTCAGACAAATTACTTTCATCTTTATTCCTCCCCAGTTTGACTGAAGACACCTTCTTCTTTTGCTTCTTTCCACGTTTCTTAAGCTTCTGACTTTTTACCCAAAGAGTGTGATGTTTGACCAATGGCTTGACCCCTTTTGACAGTTTCTTGAGTTTGACCTTTAGCTTGTGAATCTGTTTGGCTTGAGAAATGGTTTGCTTCTTGAGCCTCCTAACCTCCCTGTTTAAAGCATAGAGATCCAAAAGTCCCTCATCTCCTCCAGATGTTTGAGACGCATCTGTGGGAGTATAATCATTGGGAGATTGTGGAATATCAGCAGCACCTTGAGTTTCAGCAGTACCTTGGAAGTCAGCAGTACCTTGAATTTCAGCAGTACCTTGGGAGTCAGCAGTACCTTGAATTTCAGCAGTACCTTGGGAGTCAGCAGTACCTTGAAGACTACTATCTTGAGCAGCACTTTGAGCAGGGGTACCTTGAGCATCCCTTGGAGAACTTGCAGCCCTAGAATGAGGACTAGTTTTAACAACCCCAATTTAAGATCAATGTTTAGACCGAGCCCTATTTTATTTTCTATTTTTTTTGAAAGAAATCGTTTTTATTCTTTTTGCTCGACTTGATAAAAATCGTCGTTTTAGCTATTTTCGCATCGTGCTTTGGATATTTATCCGTCAAATCATTTAAGAAATCAACAATTTTATATTTTAACTTCGAGATATTATTTACTTTTATTTTAGTACTTTTCGACTTTTATCCGCGTTTGGTCGAAACCGCGTCAAAATAGTATTTTTTCAATTTTTAATATTTCAATTAAGTGTTTTAAAAACAAATATTGTGGTATAAATGTTTTAGAATTTTTTTTATAAACATAACATGTAAACCAAACATTCTTTTTAATTATTTTAGGCTCCATCAAAACTAGAAACCAAACACCCACTTTTCTTATTGGAATATTACTTGATTTATTTCAATACTGCTTTTACTTAAACCTATGAATTCACCAACATTATTGTTGACGTTTTTGCATGTATTTTCTCAGGTTATATTCTTGCTAGCTGAGCAATGTGAGCATTCGAGTCGCGTGGATATCAAAACTTTAAGGACTTAATTTTCTTCACATTCGATAATTGTTTTCTTTAAATATAAAAATAAGTCATGTTTGAACTCTTGTAATTTTTGTTAAAATTAAATTATTGGGACCTGAATTTACTCTGATATTTTAATCGAATGTGTATTTCTTTTAAAACGTCTCTTTTGAGGTCGTTTTCTATAACTTGTACTTTATACTATGAAGTAGCACCCCAAGTGGTATTCCGCTGCATTGTTGTGATTTTGGGGGTATTAAATTAGATGTCACAAACATCCAAAAAAGCAATTATATAATGAATCAAATAGCTAAAAGGGAGGCATAGTCAACTTAGAAAGAGGTGATATTGTGATAGATCTGCAATCTATAATTGTAAATGCAAAAACAAAGATATAGTACCTTGTAGACATGACACCAATGGCGGCCAGTCTTAGTTAATCTTGTCCATAAACACCCATGATCCTCCTACCAATCAAAACACAATTAAATTCGATCCATGAAATAGATAATAGGTAGAAACCAATGTCTAAGTTTTCCATGACTAGCAAACTGATATATGGTAAATAAGTTCAAGTAAACAAAAGGTGGTGCAAGACATGGATTTTAGTTTTGATGCCTTTATACATTGTAAAAAGCATCACTTTTAAGGTTGTGAGATGTAAAAAAATTAATTATAGAACACATGATTCACATATTGTTTGAGTTTTTGTTGTGGAGAGCCAATAGTTATAGTAAAAAATAAGAATGGCTAGTCGCAAACTATTTTAAGATTCTGAAAAGACAAAGCATGCTTATATCAGATGATGAGTTTTTTACTTTTTGAATTGCCTAGCACCGTCCTTTAAAAAGTTACTATGAAAAAACTAAAAACAATATAATTGAAATTGTTATAGAAGGAGATATCTTCAGGTAAAGCATCTCTGACCTAGTGGTTTCCTGCCCAAACCAATTTAACTCGGTCACCCCTAAAAAGATTAATAAAGCAAACTATTGGAGACATCACAGGTCAATCCTCACGGATTCGAAGGTTACTCCAACCAAACCTGGGCGAATGACAAAGCCATATTCGTCCCCCTGCTTTATTGCTAACTATTTTATGCAGGCTATGTAAAATGGTGGTGGAGGTTCCTGATTCCAGCTGGCTCACAAGATCCATAACCACATGCTCATACCCGACCGACAAACATAAAGTCATCATGAAAGCTCAAGTACATGTTTCAAGACTTCCGCTACTCTGATACCACACATATCATTCTATAAGTGTGCAAAGTGTTAAAAGTAAAGAATTTCACGAAAGATGCAACATTAAAGCTTTTCAGGAATGGAAATGAGCATGTCGGTCCAGATGACACAAGTCCACAAGATGGCAAAGTTATAAGTATTGCGAGAGAATGTTCTTGATTTATTATCTCGAAGAGTCTCAAGCTCACTATGTCAAATACAATTCAATGAACAAGCACACTCCAAGAAGTCCAATGATCACTACAACATATTCACAAGATAAAGACAAGAATAACGAGCTAAAGACTAATGGATAAAAGCATAGTATGCAGGTTTAAAGTTTTGTAAATTGGAAGTGACCTCCTTAGGGGGAGAATGTTGGAAACACAAAAGTGTCGGTCACTTCCAAGTTGTAACATGTCTTAGCTCGTAGTTAGTAATAAGGATTAGTATTATAATCTAGTCCGCCCAAGGCCCATGGGTGGCCCAACGTCCACCCATAGGCCGGCCATGGTAGTATTTATACCACCCTCTCCTATCTTGGAGAGGTTTGGTTTTGTTCCATTTGTTTTCACACTTACCATAATATATTCATCCATTACATTCCAAAGTTTACTCTCTAACAATCCAACCCACATCTCACTTATTGTTCTTGGTTGATTCATTAGATTACTAGTATTCTACAGAAACTATTCTTGCAGATCTACCAACCTTGTATAATCTTTTGAGCTTGTGAGTTCTTGACCCTCCTTTTTATCTAACTTCTTGACTCTCAGTTTCAAAATTTTAATTTCCTGTGCTTGAGCAGTCTTTGGTGTATCTCCAGTCCAAAACTCTAGTTTTGCAAATTTGGTAACCAAATTCTATCAATTCCTGAAGTTTCAGACTATCCTCATCACTTTGAAGTGTGTTACCTCTTGCGAGCAGTGGATCATTAGAAAGTGTAGATACATTCTCAGACCTAGTCTGAGCAATTGTATCCCTCATGGTTTCTTAACACCTGGGACCACCACCTGAACTAGTTCCTGAGGAACTTGATTCATTAGGTGTTGCCTTGGATTGGGTCTTATTGATGTTACCACTATCCTGCTCTACATCTAAGCCAGTAGCAGTAGTGGCAGCCCTCACCAAACTGTCATTCATCTCCTTATAGACAGCCTCATCTGCAATGTTGTCTGTAGGACCACTAGGCTGAGGTACCTCAGTGTCCTTTCTCTTTGGCTTTCTTGATCTTTGTTTATTTTGAGGTTGAGATGTTGATGGTTGAATGGGTGTGTGATGGGGATCAGTGGGTATTGCTGAACCTTCACCTATTTCTTCTTGAGCTTGTACCACCATTGTTGGAAATAAGGGTGTTTCCCTTCTTGAAAAACCTTTTTCTACCCTCTTCATATTTCTAAAGATCTTCTTAGTGTGACAAGGTGCATCATAAATTCTCTTATAACTTTGCATCCCTTCAAGTTGTTTATCCAAAAAGACTTGCACAAACCTTAGATACATCAAGAATTTACCAGCATTATCCAAGTTCTTCACCATACTTTTAAATATATACTTTGAAAAGTTGAACTTCTGGTTTGTAGCTAAGTAGATAATTGCAGTTGCCATAGTGATACTAAACTCATTCCATGCAGTAGTCTTAGCACTTAGACATTGTAGAACAGTATGAATAAGGAATTTCCATTGTGGGGAGAAGAATGCCTTATAGAATGTAAGCTTCTGTGAAAGTTTTTCATACCCTATTCTTGTAAGTTCTTCAAAAATGGTAGCATTAGGCAAGCAATCCGTACCTTCCTCATCATCTAGTTGAAGGTCATGTCTAACAGATGCTTCAGTAACAATTATCTTCTTCCCATCCACTAGGGCTTGTAACTGTACTTCCCCATTGACAGTTTTCGCCTTGACAGTATCCCAAAATTGTTCAATACATGAAGTATAGATTGTAGGATTGATCGTTAGTTTATATCTTATAGGATTTCCATTCAGAAAATCCACTATCTACTCAAACCCTTCACTTTCAGCGGGTTTAGCCAAAAAACGCGACTAAATTGTTAATATCAGCAAACTGTAGGGTCGTCATTGTGTTGGGTTTTGATGAAGAATGATGAAATTGAGTTAGGGTTTGTGATTAGAGAGTATATGATTGAATGAAATCGATTAAATAAGTGAATGAAACTCTTAATCGAAGTATTTATGAAACTACCCTCAACATCATTAACGTTCACCAACAGTTGTAAGTTATGCCTAGCAGCATTAACTTTCAACAACAGTAGTAAGTTTATGCCTAGCAGCATTAACTTTCCCCAGTAGCAGTAAGTTTATGCCTAGCAACATTACTTCACATAAAAAAAATAAAAAAAGCACATAAGTTTTATGCCTAGCACATTACTTTGAATACCATCAATAAACTATAATTCCATTCTAAACAGCTTTTCCATCATCAAATTAACATTTTAGCTCACAAAAACTCTCTGTCTGTTTTTGATTTCTCTCAATTCTTTTAATCACCAAAACTCTTTGTCTGTTTTTATTCCACACATCTCTCTTTCTGTTTTTATTCTCACCAACTCTCTTAATTCTTTTTCTCACTAAATCACTCTGTCTATTTTTACACATCTCACTTTCTGTTTTTATTCCCACCAACTCTCTCAATTCTTTTTCTTATAATTTTTACAATGTTAATTATACCAGCAGTATTAAGTATAACTAACAGCATTAACTTAGCAGTATTAAGTATAACTAGCAACACTAATTATACTTAACAGCAGAAACTTTTAATTCCATGAATAACAGTACAATTCCATACAAACTCTACAAAAACATAAAGAGATAAAAGATTTTAAGGATTTAGCATTCCAATACTAATCAATCAAATATTAAAACCTACTACATCAAAAAGCTTTTGTAAGTAAATCTGTCAAAATACATGTCGATTATGTGATTATTAACCATTTGAATCAACTTCTTTTCATTGCAATCCCTAATAAAGTGATGTCTAATCTCTATATGCTTTGTTTTTGAATGAAAAACAGGATTTTTAATTATGCAAATAGTGCTGTTATTATCAATAAAGATTTTGGTATGCAAGATATTGTACCATAATCAAGTAATTATTGATTCGTGAATCCAAAGCACTGTCCACGGCAACTTGAAGCCATCTACATATTCAGTCCCTTCTGTTATGGAATTAGCAACCACGGTCTGCTTCTTGCACTGCCATGAAATCAATCTACACCAAAGATTGACAACCTCCTGTTGTGGACTTCCTATCCAAGCTTGCTCCAGCATAATCACTATCAGTGTATGCTACCAAATCAAAAGGTGAATTTTTTGGATACCAAAGGCCCAATTTTGGTTGACCTTTAATACTAAAAATTCTTTTCACAGCATGAAGATGTGACACTTTTGGATTGACTAGGTAATCTATCCGCCCCGCACATGCCATACACTGCAAACATAATATCAGGTCTTGAAGAAGTAAGATACATCAATGAACCAATCATTGATCTATATAAATGAACATCCACTTCTTTACCATCTTCATCCTTGAGCAAAAGCTTTTGAGTTTCCATAGGTGTGCTTGCTGTCTTGACATCAGTAAAACCAAATTTCTTCAAAATCTCAGTCACATACTTGTCTTGACTGATTAAAAATCCCATACTCCTTCTGCTTCACTTGTAATCCTAAGAAGAATATGAGTTCACCCATAGAGCTCATTTAAAACTTCTTATGCATCATCTTCTCAAATTCAGTGAACAATGATTTCTTTATAGAGACAAAAATGATATCATCTAGATACACTTGAACTAACAGAATATCACCTCTGTCCCTTCTGAAACCCATTGTCTAATAAGTAAGTGAACAAGGTTTCATACCAAGCTCTGGGAGCTTGATGCAATCCATAAAGTGCCTTTTCTACTTTGTATACTCTGTCAGGGAAGTCTGGATCTTCAAAACCAGGTGGTTCATAAACATAGACTTCCTCTTCAATCTTACCATAAAGAAAAGAACTCTTGACATCCATCTGGTACACCACAAAGTCTTTAAATGAGGCATAGGCTAAGAATAGCCTAATTGCTTCAATTCTAGAAACAGGAGTAAAGACTTCATCATAGTCAATCCCTTCATCTTGTGTGTCCCTTAAGCAACCAATCTTACTTTATTCTTAATCAGAATACCTCTTTCATCCTTCTTGTTCCTGTAGACCCATTTAGTCCTAATAGCCCTTTTGCAATTAGGTAAATCCATCAAGGTCCAAACCTGTTGTAACTTGAACTGCAGAAGCTCCTCTTGCATAGCTTCTATCTAGCTTAGAACTTTTAATGCTTGGATTACCTTCCTGGGCTCTTCTTATGATAAGTGATAAGATCGTTTAAACCCATCTAGGATCGTTTTACAAATAACATCATAAACATGCAGCAGAATATAAAGAACAATGATGTTATTAAACAAGGTTTTCTTCATTGAATGATTCCCAATTACCCCAACTATAACTTGGGGCTATCCAACTAATTATGGTGTACTAACTAACTAACTAACTAGATAACTAACTACGGTGTACACACACACACCTTTAGTCGACTACATTCATCTTCATCATCATCTGAATAGACAATATATTCCAAAGCAGGCATATTTGGATCATCTAGAAGTTCAATGCTTGCTTTTCTATTAACTTCATTTGTGCTAGCAGTATTAACATTGTTAGTACTGTTAACACTAGCATCCTTCTCTTGATCATCTCTTTCATCCTCTTTACTTGGATCACCACGATATCAAAACAAAATATTTTTAGATTATGATATCAAACTCTATGCCCTAGGACCTCCTTTTATACACCAAGGAGTCCTAGTCGATTTACAATATATTCCTAAAACTTAGAATATTCTCAAAGATCTATTCTATAAATAACAATCCTTATCAACTAAGTAATCTTGATCTCCAATCAATCTTTATCTTTTCTCTGAGCAGTCTTTATTCTTTCTTTGATAGTAGAAAATATTCTAGCAATCTTAATCTTTTCAGCAGTTGTAACTTTGTACTTGCAACATTAACTCTGAACACTAGCAGTAGTAACTTATACACCAGCAGCATTAACTGTGTACAAGCAGTAGTAACTACTTAGAATATTTTCTTCAATCTTCTCCAGCAGTACTAACTTTACTCTAGCAGTACTAACATATACTAGCAGTACTAATATACACTAGCAGTACTAAGTTACACTAGCAGTACTAAGTTACACTAGCATATTTTTTATTAAAGTTAATGAACAACACTAACTTTAGCTCAACAACAGTAACACAAAGCTTAGTAGCAGTAACTCTAAGATCATCAAGAAGTCTTTTAATCCCAATACTAATTTTTAAAACTTGACGTTATAAGGAAAAAATGATATGACACCACAAATATATTGAAGACGGAGTGAGATGCCTTAGTGAACAATGTTAATTATTAATTGACATTATAGTTTATACATTTTCATTTCACTTTAATGTTGTTTGATACATAAAATGGACATTTATGAGATGTACTCAAAAAACATTAAAAGACTTTGGTTTTAAAAGCTCCCCCTCAAAAATTGATCCACATAAAATGACATTTTAAGTACCAGAATTTTTAAACTTATTTGAGGAAGAGAGTGCCGAACACATAATTTTAACAAATACCATTTTTTATAGAAAGATACCATAAAGTATATTGTAGACAATTTGACATTGAAAATATCTTTTTGAAAAATTATGTTCAACGGTTTTTAAAAAACATGAAAGAAGACTTCTCTTCTATTTGTAGAGTAAGCGCACCGAAGCGTACACTTCTCTATTACATTCGGATCCGCGTTATGCACTGAAATGTATATAAATCATATAGAAAATTTAAAAATGACATGTTTTGAAACGTTTGAACTCTTGCTCGAACTTCATTTACACACCCGTGTCAATGTTAATCGACATTTCTAGGTACATAAATGTTATCGATTCCAAGAGACATGTCGAGAAGATTCTTTTTGTATTTTTTGAAATTTTCTGATTTTGTATTTTGTTTTTCTAGATTTTATATTTTTGTATTTTTTTGTTAGTTTTATATTTTTGTATTTTCTTTTTTCAAAAACATTTATAGATCAAAGTAAAGAGAAAAATAAAAATATTTACAAATTCGATGTTTGATGTATCAAGCAGATGCGTTTACCAGAACCTCCAGTTCTTCTGGAGTCAAACATCTCATACGAGTCGTCTGACAAGATACTTAAACCTATCTTCCTACAGAGCTTTAGAAAGCAGGTCAGCTAACTGGTATTCAGTTCCGACAAAGAATAATTCAACAATACCCTTTTCAACATGTTCCTTTATGAAGTGATATCTGACATCGATGTGTTTGGTACGGGAATGCTGGACTGGATTGCACGAGATGGCTATGGCTCCCTTTGAATCACAATACATAGGTATTTTGTCAAAGTGGAAGCCATAAGTGAGCTGAGTTCTCAACCACAAAACTTGAGCGCAGCACGCAGATAAGGACACATACTCGGCTTCTGATGAAAACATTTGATGACATCAAATAACGTCTATTTTATAGCATCATTTATCACATGTTATTAACCCATTTTGTATAGTTATTGCAAAGAATTGTTACTTAATCGTTTATATTTAAGAATTGCAGTAATTAT
>BQNB010124605.1:0-19909 GCA_026074375.1 Tanacetum coccineum
ATATGAACAATCTAGAAATCACTTAAGAAATAAGGATTGACCCACAAAACAGTTAGGACTTCAAGAAGATTTAGAATTGAAATCGAAACAGAATTGCTATGAAGGGATTTGTTTTTGATTTAGGAAGTGGAATGATTGTTTACAGAGTTGTTACAGGGAAAAGAGATGAATTACAACTGATTACATAAAGGAAAATGAATTACAGAGATGTGGTTATAAAGGGAAAAGCTTAACAGCTTTTCCCGCCAAAAACTAATAACGACTTTTTGAAAGAACTTTGACTTTTGTTGACTTTGGATAGCTGGCTCATATCAATGTCATTGGTGGATCTTGCCTTTGATGACTCAACTCAAATTCCTTATTCTGCAGTCAAAGATACTCTCCAGGTACATACACTAATCTTTGTTCCGCCTGTTTGCATAGTCGCTAAGTATTCTCAATCTGGGGTTGATTACAGATAGAGGATGATGAGGTGGAATCATGGTTGGTCAAAGAAATTACTGCAAAACTAGTTGATTGTAAAATCGAAGATGAATCAAGTCGTTATTGTCAGGTGTGTAGAAACCGTGATGTCTGCTTTTTTAATTCATTGGTGTTTATCTATGGGAATCATTATCACTAATTTATTGATTTATGTTTTGTGTAGCCGGTGCACTAATCATGTTTTTGGGCCGTCTCATTGGCTTGCTCTAAGAACAAAACTGACAAATTGGAGGGTAAAGCATCTAATTTTTGGCGCTCAATCATTTCAGCAAGTGTGTGCGATTTTTACAGACTTACGTACAAAACAAAATTTATTTTTCAGGGTAACATTGCAAATGTGATAACTACTATTCAAGCAGACAAAGTTACAAAAGAAGGAACTCAGTTGATGCACGGTTTGATGATACATTACGGATTTTTGTTCATTTTTTTGCTAACCGATATCAGCAATCTTTATCATTCAAGACCAAAAGTGCAAACACAGAAGTCTTGTTACCTGTTGCGTTTACTTGAATAATGATTCCGGAAATTTTGCCCATTATCTTGAGCTCTACTTTTACCTTCTTTCACTTGAACATGTACTGTTACTTTGCTTTAGCAATTGGATTTCTTTATTCCGATACAGGTGTCTTCTTTGTATAGAAAAGATTCAAGTTGCTTTGTTATGGTCTTCATTGTAATGAATGTTGGACGGGTATCCAATGTTTATGTGTATGGAGTAGGCATAAAATCTTCATCAGCACGTCAAACCAAAAATATTGTGTTATGATATATCGCTTTATTACAGTTCATTATTTTTGAATCTCATATAATTTGATTTTAGTCGAACAAAAAAGTATGTAATCGTTAACTTTAGGAGGGTCGTACGCTTGCGTCAAAAAATAAACATCGGTTTCGTCATCGACTTCGAAAGCGTTGATATGTCTTTCTTCATCACTTTCATTTGGATTCATTGTGAAGAAAGTGTTTTTGTGTTGAGAGTGTTTGTGTTTTGTGTATGAACAATAGTTAAGTTGGGGTGTAATATATATAAGGTGGGTATATATATATATATATGGGGCTAACTATGAGTGGATAAATTTGATTTAATGACTGGATGTCACCTCAATGATGACATGGCGCAAACAACGATGACATGGCACCTATAAATTCAAAAAAATTCGGTCCATACCATGATATCTTCTAAAATTTAAATGCCTTCTGCTGGTATATCAGTTCCTAAAATAACTCTATTTACTTTTTATTAAAACGCTTCATACCCAAAAAAATCAACGATCATTAAACCCTAATACACCTTCTTTTTCTTAAAAACCAATATTCCTGTGTGTTTTTTTATTTTCGTTTTTCTTTTCATGCCTTCTTTTTCTTAAAAACCTATATTCCTGTGTGTTTTTTATTTTCGTTTTTCTTTTCCTGTACAGGTATCATGTAGTACATTAAAGAGAAAAAGCTTCATACAAAAAAATAAACGATCTAATACTCATCTGCGAATTGGTATAAGCTTAAAGTTGAAGGAGATGACGCCAAAGAGGTAAGTGTTTTATGTATTTTTTTCACTAATGAAAGTGTGTTTGATATTTATGATCTGTTTATACATCAAACTTGGTAGTAAGCATGACATCGTACTCTTTTACAAACATAAATAATCTCACGTTTACTCAGGTTTTACAACCAACGCCTCTGCGGTTGTCCTGTAAGTACTAAACATTTGCGATTAAACTATGTTTCTTAGTTAATGTTAAGGGATTATTGGTTTTAAAGCTTATAAATATTCAATTTATTGATGAAGGTGAAGGGATTTTATTTGTACATGTTTTGCCTTTTCAGTTGTAGTAATATCACTTATGGTGGTGTCAAGTTGTTAAAAAACAGAAAAACATAGGTAAAAAGATTAAAAATTTAGTTGATGTTTGAAAATTTAATAACAAGAATCTTTGATTCCGTTCAGGCGATTGTAGCTTTGAAGAAGGGAGTGTATATTTGAAAGTACGGTCCGCGAGGAAGCCTAAACTCTGCCCGTTCAGGCTATCCACGGTATGTATCTGAATAAAAGATTGATTGCCTATGTTCTAAATCTGTATATGTATGTATCATATAAATCTTGATATGCATTCCGGTTTCAGGATGAAAAAACATTGATGTGGTTTTCTAGTAAAAATGGAAAACATTTGCATCTAAGCTCGGTTAGAAGCATTATCCGTGGACACCAGGTTGTAAGTATTTACCAGGTTAATGTGAAAACATCCCTTTCACGACTATTTATTACAAATGTTTAATGTGTTGTTGTGTTATAATTCAGAGGAAAGTGCAACCAGAAAGAGAATCTCATTCGTTTTCGCTAATATACATGACAAACCAAGCTCAATGTTCTCTTGATCTGGTATGTTTTGAAAGAATGTACACGTAAATAATATATGTCCGGAATGCGACTCGGGCCTTTGGAGACGCACACGATAGCATTTGGATTCAATAAATATAATTAATTAATTTATATTAATTGTGTAAATAATAAGATAACGGTCGTTAATTAATTAGTTACTTAACGGAATTTATTTAACGGTCGTTAAATGTTAACATAAAGGACTTAATGTTAAATAATGAGAAAAGGGAAGTTTTGGCTTGGGTTGTGGGCTTGTGTTTGGGGCCGGTTATACCTCAACAAGAGGAGGTGGGAATTTGTTTCCTTATAACAAATTCCTTATGCCTATATAAACAAATCAAGGCTCATTGTTTTGATATATCTTTTGGTGAAACCCTAAAAGCAAAACTTCTTTTCTCTTCCCCTTCTCTCGTGTTGAGTCAATCGACTACACCCAACCAAGTGGGAAAACCGATTTGATTAATCAACTTAAAGTAAGTTGTTTTGCTTATTGTTTATAAAAGAACTAGCATTCTAATTGAATCGCTAACAAACGTGTGTACGAATCCAAAGAGAGATCATACTTTGATCTTATATTGTTCTTGATTTATTAATTCAAGATTTGCTAAAAGGTACGCTTTTCTTTTATTATTATTATGTTAATTTATATGACTATGTGAATGATCTTACGTGCTAGTCTTCCGCTGCGTGCTCGTATTTATTAATAGTTAATATGATCTTAATGTCTACTAATTCCAACAGTGGCGTCAAGAGCCGGTCATATAGATCTATAAATTACATAATTGTTATCAAGAACGTTAAAAATTGCTAGGTTTTGATGTTGTCTTAATTTTTATTTGATGATCTTGTGTTCATAAACCCTAATTAGGGTTAATAAAATTAATTAGACAAAACCCTAAGATGTATGCAATTTTTATTTGATGGATATCGTAGATTAATTGTTAATAATCGGTATGTATTAATTGTTAATATGAATCTTCTCGCTTTATTAAATGTTAATTTGATGAGATCCATGGTGAATCTTGCAAGTTTACCATGGATGATGACATGTGATATATGATATATGAATGTATAATAATTGTTAAGTGTTAAACATGCATAATTGATGATAAAAATCGGATCTTGATGTGTATTAGTTGAATTTTACGTTTTTCGTAAGTGTTATGACACCTGTTAGTAAAAAAATTCATAATAAATTCATCCGATATCGAAAAAATTTGAAATTTTTGTGGGTGGTCCACGACTTGTAGATCTACAACTTTGTAGTTTTGAGCTAAGGCTCGAGAAGACTCTAGCTACACTCTGACGTGACCTGAAGTAAAATTTAAATTGTTTTGACAGTTTTATGCTATGTGTTTTTAATTTAAATCACATAGATTTTAGGTTATCATCAATTGGTTATGCATGTGGTATGTGATTAATGTGTTAATCGGATATATGTTTTAAGTTGTTTATGTTTATTTGTTTGCTTTTGATAAATTGTTATGTATTGTACATCAAAGCAAAGGGTTTTTCGAAAAACAAATATAAACATGACTAATGATTATCGAAATTAGATTTATTATGGATTATATAATGCAAAAAGTCAAAAGTGGATTCGGCTTACATCCGATATAAAATCTTCCATGATTAGACTAGCAATTTATAGTCCATAAGGTGTTTTTATAAATTATAGTTTTATAAAATTCATGATACAAAGATGTTGCATGCTCTTTGTACATGGTTTTGACACGATAAAAAATCTATACCCTTTCAAACCAAGTCTTTTTGCCATCCAACTAGAAAAACACTTGCACTTACTCTTCCATGATTAGTGAGACCTATTCATGGTTTTGTAACCCAAGGTGATATAATACACTTATTAGTGAGACGTTAAGTGCTATATAATCACAGTTTTTGTTGGACCAACTTAATCAAGTTAAGATAGGTGAGACCTTAACTCGTGGCATATGATGGGATAAACATGCTCACATGCTCACTTTTTCACTTTTGCATGTTCACATGTGATGTACATAAAGTAGAGTCCCATAATGTAGGAGTTGTATTGGATGCAATTATTAACCGTTAATTACCCTTTGAATAATCATCATCACTAGCAGATCAACTGATGCGGTGGTGGTTATGTCAAGGTGGATCCTAGCTTTATCGAAAATTAATGCTTTATTTTATAAGCATGGGTATTTAATTTTCTTTAAAGAAAGTATTATCGAAAATACTAATGTGAACTTTTGTTTATTTGTAGATGGCACTCAACAATGCCCAAACCAAAACAAACAGTTCGGCTTTCAGGTCAATGCTTGAGAAGCATCAACTTACTGGACCAAATTTTAATGAGTGGTTGCGTGCGCTCAAACTTGTTGTGCGTACTGAAAAATTACAGGATGTTTTTGAAACACCCTTGCCACCTGCACATGCCGCAAGTGCTGATAATCAAGCTCTTGCTGATTGGAATGCTCTTTTTGATCGTCACAATGAAGTTGCTTGTTTGATGCTTGAAACTATGTCTCTGATTAGCTAGAATCTATATATACGTAATAATAAAATATATAATAATATGGAAAATTACCAGTTTACCCTTGAGAACAAAGGTGAAAAGGAAAATCTTCACAAATATATATAATATAATACGTATATAAACCGGCAAGTATGATTCCCGGGTCGTTATCCCCAAATGACTTGTGAAATTGAAACCATGTTTGATGTTCGGACAATGATTTGAATTGAAGACAAAGATTGATTTGATTATCTACTTTTAAAAATTAAAATTAAAAAATTCTAACAATTAAGCATAAAGACAAATAACGGGAAACCAAAATTTAACTAAAAACGCAAAACGAGACCCCTAAACGGAGGTCAAAAACCCTAAATTGCTAAAATTAAAACTAACTTAAAATTTTCTTTTTAAATGAACTCTATTTGACTAATAAGTAAGTATAAAGAAAACTAGAACAAAAACGGAGTTAAAATGAGCGTTAAAACATGAAAAACAAGAACGGAAACGAATCCCGTTTTTTAAAAAACAAAATTTTGCAAATTAGACCTTACGAAAGCAAAACTAATTTTCCTATGAACTTTATGATAAAAGAAAATTTTCTAAAAAAGATTTATATTTTTTTTATTATTTTTCTATTTTTTATGATTTTTTTAAGTTTTTATTGAAAATAAATGTTTAAAAATACTAAACGAACTATAAAAATTCTAGAAAAATTACAGAAAATAGCTTATACTACTTAAAACCTAGGAAAAATAAGCTTATAATCACAGATTATCAAATAAGCCCTGAAATAGCTTAAATGTTATAAGATAATGCTTTTTAAAAGAGTTAAAAACAAAAAGAGCTTATTAAAAGGAGCTTGTGAAATAGGTTGTCGGTCCTATAAAACTGAATGGATCTTTGCAGCCTATAAAGGATGATAGCCAAGATGTATAAATACAAATGACTATGTAGAAACAGGGGTGGGGGTGGGGTTTGTTGTTTCCCTAGTAGGTGACGGGGTTGGGGTGTTTTTGTAGGTGTTATGTTATGGTTGAGTGTGGGAGGGAGTGTTCAAAATGGGTTATTTTTTTAGGAGGGGTTTGGGTGGTTTGGTTTTTGTTTGGGTTTTTTTTTTTGCTTGTGGCGTGTGTTAGTTTGTTGTTGGTGTTTTGTTTTTGGCTGGGGGTGGTGTGGTGTGTTTGCATGTTCTTTTTGCTGGATGAGGGGTTTGGGGGTTTACGTTTGTTAGTGTGTATAGTTTGTCCGATCGGTATGTCGGGGTTGTTTGTGTGAAGGGTAGTGTGAGGAGGTGGGAGTGGGTTCTTGGACATGTTATGAAAAGAAGATGATACAGTGGTAGAAGGATGTGCTCTTCATGGGTGGGGTAGTGGGAAGGGATGGGAGATGGGTGAGCGTGGACTAATAGTATTTATGTGTTGTTGGGAGTCGTTTGTTTGTGTGGGGGGTGTTGGTTTTGATGGTATTGGTTTGATGCTCGTTAGTTTTGTTGTGTGGTTGTGCGGTTGTTGGTTGTGGTGGGTGTTGTGTTAGTTGATTGTTTTGGTTTTGTATTCGGCATTTGGTGGGTGTATAGTGTTTTTGTGTGTGGTTTGTTGTAGTGTCGTTGTGGATTCGGTGTTTGGGGTATGTGCGTGGCGGGGGTTTTTGGCTTATGGGCGTTGTTGGTTTGAGTGTTGTTGTTGTTTGTGGTTTTTTTGGGGGTGTGTGTGTGTGAGGGTATTGATAGGTTGTTGTGTTTGGGTCTATGTGTGGTTGGGGTGATTGTGTGTATTTTGTGCTGATTCTGGTGCCGGGTTGGGCGTGTGTGGTTTGGTGTTGTTAGGATGGTGGTTTGTGTTTGTGGTGTGGTTGTGGGTGTGTGATGCTGGTAGTGGTGTTGGGAGGATGGAGGGAACAGTGGGTTGGTTAGTCTGGTGGGTCGGTTGGTTTTGTTGGTGGAGTGTGTGTGTGTGTTGTGTTGTGTTTTGTTATGGTGGTAGGGTTGCTTTGTTGATTTGGGTGTTATAATAGTTGTTTGTGTTTGGTGTGGTTGATTGTGGTGGGGGTTTGTCGGGTGTTGTGTGTATCTTGTATGATGGGTGTTTGGGTGTGGGTTGTTGGTATTGGTGTGGGTTTGGGTGTTTTTTTTTGGGATTTGGTTTTGTGGAGTACTTTTGTGTAGGTGGGTGTTTGGTTGGTGGAGTTATGCTACTAAGGGAAATTTGGGATGTTTATTATAGAATTGCGCAAGATAAAGTTGCGCGGTACTAACGTAGGTTGGATTGTTGGTGTGTTGTTTTGAGGGGGTGTGGGGAGTGTGTGGGGGTGTGTGGTGTGTGTGTGAGGGTTTTTAAGCTAGTAAGTGGTTGGTGGTTTTGTCCGTGTGTCGGCACTTCTGTGCGTGAGGTTTTATTCGTTGCGGTTGGGTGTGTGGTGGGAGGTTGGGGGGCGGGTTGTAGTGTTCTGGGTGTGTCTGGGTGGGTAGCACTAATACGCTTTGGTTTGTGTTGGGTTCGGACTGTGGTTGGTTTGTTGGGGGTTGTGTGTTTGTCTGGTTTGTATGGGGTTGTTGGGCATTGAGGATTGTCGAGGTTGTTGTTGTGGTTATTTGATTTGTTGTTTTTTTGTGGAGTAAGTGTGTGGTTTAGAGTTGGTTTGTGGTGGGGATTTCTGTGTGGGGATTGGGGTTGGATTGTGGGTCGTTGTTGAGACGCTAACCTGTGAGTGTGGTGTTTTAGGTCGTCTTTAATTTCTTGAAATCCCGTGGTTGGAGTTGGGTGTTGTGTGTTGTTGTACGGGGTTTGGTGATTGTGTTATTTTGGGTTGGTTGGGTTGGTGGTGTGGTGGTTTTTTTGTGTTGGTTGGGTGTTTTGTGTGTGTGTTGGTGTTGTCTGTGTGTGTTTGGTTGTGTGTATTTATTTGGTGCTTCTATATTAATTAATATATAAATAGTTTTACATTAGTTAACATGGATCGAGTTGTTGAACTAGTTAAAGCATATACTTTTTGCATGCTAATAGGTTTTTTAATTATATATATTCAATTGGTAGACATAATTGAGTAGTATGTATACCTAAAAGATATATTTTAAAGTTATTTAAAAGATTGTGATAATGTCTCACAATTAAATTACTCAAAGAATTACAATTTTATGGTTATGTCTAGGAGTTTTGAATTAAATTCTTTAGATTTATTTGTAATTGATTAACTTAATTATTTTACTCCAAAATCTGTCAAGGTTTGAAAAATTGAGTTGTCTTGAATATACTCAAAAAAAAACTCACCTAGAGGTTTAATAAGCACCATTATTATGGAATGTGATGATTCACATTAAGTCTTATGATATTGAGTTCTAAATTAGTTCAAAGTTTATGATGATGATATTAAAAAACTAAAATAGGGAATGGTCAATGTATCTTGTAATGTCCCTCTACATGCTAAGTAATTATAGAAGTGTCTAAAATTATAAAGGCAAGCGGGAGCGTTTTTAGATCTTAAAAGGATAAAAATACAAAATACAAAATGCTTACCTTTTATACACACTAGTGGAATATCATATCGAGACGCTTTAATGTTAAATCTCATAATGATATAATACTTGTTCATAGATCCGCAAGGATACCTCAAATACTTGATTGAATAAATGTTATTCAAACATTTGCAAGTAGGAATAGGAGTCACGGGATCATGGTTGAAAACTGTTAATGATGCATTATTGATTTTTGAATTCTTCTTGGTATCATGGTGTAACCATTAATATGCATTGTTGAATTTTGAATTTGACAAAGACTCAAGCTATGAATGTTAAGATGATGTCCACAAGATAATCAATTTTGAAATTTGATTGATCTTTAACTAAAACAGTTAGACTGTAAAGTTATAATGAGTTTCCTCAAAGAGAAGAAAAACCCAAGTGGTAATGTTCTAGGTATCAAACTCATATGGACAATGTTGTATACATATTTAATGCATGTATTAAGATAGGATTTTAATCATACTCAAAGCATTGATTGTGATTAAATATTCTTTCTATGCACATTAAGTATATAAAGATGGTTGATTGTCATACTAGAGTTTATATAGATGAAATATGGCAATAGAATTTAAACTCTTCCTTAAATGATTACTATTGCGAGGACGGTTAGTAATCAAAAGAGTTTATGAATTTATAAAATCTTTATGAAGTGTACAAATGGTAAGAATCCAAGTATGGATTATTGTAAGCATATAGGAGGATACTCTTAAGTTTATTATTAAATCATTTACTTGATTTGAATTTAATTATAATTAAGATAACTCCTGAGTATTTTTAAAAGCTAGTGGGAGTATTATGTTCTGGTTTTCCTTCACCTGAAAGATTTAAGAAAATAGAATGTACACTTGAAATAATATGTTTATTGCTATGAACATATGCGATATATAAATCTAACACAATTTGAAATACCATTTAGAAAGTCTCAATGGATGCATATCTTTTGATAAGATGGAACATGAATGAAATCTTGAGTTGGACTAAAGGATTCATTATGTACATTATATTGTGTAGGAAAGTAGTTGTATCATGCAGAATGCAAAGATGATTTGACAACATTGGTATTTAATCAAAAAGTTATTAGATTTATCATTGAATTGATGATATTAATATAAATATGTTTGGTTATGGAAATCTTATTAGATTATGGATTTTGTAATAGTAATGAATATCTAAGGATATATATTGCGACAATTTATTGTCAATTAGAATAACCATATGACATTGTAGTTCATGAGGTTGCCAAACATTATAAGAGGTATATTCTTTATTCTGGATTTTAAAAGCTTGGGGTTGTTTCTGTGTACAGGATGCTAAATCAAATTGTGATGACACTCAATACTAGTAATGGTATGTATTTTCATTTTTTGTGATGACCAGTAAACTAGTTGTGCTCAACTGAGAGCATAGTTGCTATTTTACATTAAAGAAACAGGTATCAAGATGCTTTTCAATTTTGGATGCTGTGAAAAGATATTGTTGTATTATAGGTTGATGATCACACACCTTATAAGATATAGTGTGTCAAGATATTGGATATATACGAACAAACATTCATCATAGATATTCAAGAACTTCACTTATTGAATTCTTGAAATAAGTATTCAAATTCCGGAAAGATACATAAACTAGTTATGAATCTATGCCTTGTCAACAAGTACGATAGTCGTATCTTGAGGCATGATTCGTCAACTAGAATTATCATGCATTTGATCTATTTAGTATTTGGATAAAGGATATTGTTAAACAATGTTATTTTATGAATTAAAGTATTTGATATGATTCGTTTTCATTATAATCATTGGTCCTATTTTTGCATGTTTAATCCGTGAATAAATGTTATTCTAAATAGTCTATGTCAATAAATTATATGGGAATATAATTGAATTAAGACATATTTGAGTGTTTGGTTATATTCGTAGAATATTTAAAGAACGGTTCTCCATCTCACACGATATTCAATAGATTTGCATGTCGGACTTCTCCAATGCAAGTCACTCGCTTTATGGATCGTCATCAAGTGAAACTTGTAAATGATTTACGTTACTAAATCCTTAGACTTGAGATACAAGTTAGTTTTATGTATGTGGATGGTACTTTTTGATATACTTCTAACACTACCCGTAACAAGGTAGCCATAAAGATTATATTCATGAGTATTCTGTTAATATAGGTTATAGATACTTGTAGTCAAGATAGAATTTGTTCATTCAACTGGATTGAAATAATAATGCTACTGGGCCCCTCGATTAATTAATCAGATGTGTGTCTGGCCAGACCCAATGGTAATCTGGATTTGTCCCGATTAGATTGGTAATCTTGATTTAATTATGTAACACGAGAAACAGAATCGTTAAAATAGAATGACTACGATCCATATCTATTTTGACATGGCATTTGTGAAACAAAGGGATTGTAAATGATTAATCATTTAAATGTATTTTGGGAAACTACACTCAAAGGTTTCCGGGAGCATTGGCGTGTTGCTAGACGCTAACCAATGTTATTATATTATATTATTCTTTTATTTATACATGTCCAAGTGGGGAGCGAGGATGTCATATAGATAATATGTACGGTCTGGTTTGAGCCTATGGAAGATGCTCACGTAATTCGTTGGTAATATATTTAATTATTATTGAGATATAATTAATTAAATGTTAAACAATAAGGACTTTAAAGGAAAATCGGGAAAAAGGAAAGTGGGCTATGCCCCTTCCCTTTGCTCTAGTCGGCCGAATAACCCAACCCAAAGGAGGTGGGTTTTTGCTTGTTAACCAAGTATTGAGAAAGGCTATAAATAGAGATTAGGGATTCATTAGTTAGCTAACCCTAAATCTCTCTTTCTTTCTCTTTGTGCTTGTGTGACCGAAACCCATATTAGGGTGTTTCGGGTTTTGCATTTGTTTATTTTTTGACAGCAAGGAAACAAGAAACATAGTTTCTTGTGTTGATTTGATTCAAGGTTTTCCAAAGGCCATTGTTTAAATACTTTAGTACTAGCATACTCTATTGCTATGAACGTATTGTGTACAAATACGTAAAGAGATCATACTTTGATCTTTATTGTTTCTTGATTGATGGAATTGCTAAAAGGTACACGTTTTCTTTTACTTTCTTGTTATGTTAATTTATATGACTATATGAAGATCATACATGTTTATATTCCGCTGCGTACTCGTATTTATTAATAGTTAATATGGTCTTTATGTCTACTAATTCCAACACAAACATGCTTATGAGCATCGATGGTCTGTGCTAAGAGATAAATTTCTTGCACGTAGTAGTGCATCTTACTCGTATCTATGGAACAGAAATAGAAACACGTACATATCAAAGTTATACTGTGATACTTGTATATACTGGACAACAACATGCTTATGAACATTAGATGGTCTATGCTCATGGATAAACTTCCTGTATGTAATAGTGCATTTGTGATTATGTTAGTTCCCTAGCTTAACTTTAACGTGATACTGAATCTTGAAATGGAAATTGGTTCAACCATGTTTTTTTTATTACGTAACCGAATAATTGCTTACCAGTACATAAAAACTGTCGTACCAGTTGCTTCGACATCAAATGATGTGTCTTTTATATTATTTTGATATATTATGCGAACTATTTTTTTCATTCTTATTATAGCATGCATTTTTTAATCACATTTCTTTTTCAAGCCAAATAAGTTTTTGGATATTCCAAATTCTCAAAAAGTTGGTATTCCACCTTATGTAATCCATATGCGCCCACTCAGAATACCTTAGTCCTGATGGTCACTTTGTCATATACATAATAGTTACCTGAAAAGAAACAAACATAGATTTATCCGTCATGTTTGTGAAGTCCTTTTATTTTAATAAGATAATCAGGGAACTAATGTTAGACACAAATACTGATGTAATCACATTCTTATTATTGATTTATTGACTTTAAGGTAAAATGATGGAGTAGCTACATTCTGAGAAAAAACAACTAAACATATATTGTAAACTATTTGAATCATTTTTCATTGCATTCACATATCTTTTCCGCCATTAGATCAGATTATGCTCTTGGGCATCTACTTGTTTTTCTCAATATGTCATATTCATGCTAGAATGAATGTTAATCATCACAGTGCAGGAATCAAACCTCAATATGGTTCTTTTGACATATCAATTGTGCTTGTTAACGCGACACGTCGAAAAATGGAATCAAATAAAATGGTATTTTCATGGTTAGATAGAGCCGAGAGAAAAATTGCAAGAATACGCGAAAAATACCAAAAAGTTATGAAAGTAGAGATGCAAGAAAAAATCTTAGAGCATATGTGTCGGGAGACTTATCTATTTAAACTACCCCAAACATGAACAACCTTGGTGGCTATGTAACGATGGGTCATCGAAAGCGCATTTAAGGTACTTTTTGGAGAGGTATTTAATTCTTTCAAAGACTACGTTTTCTCACAAGTGGATCGACATAGAAAAAATCCAACTTGACAAAGACCGGAATTTCATGAGTGTGAACATTTAAGACACATTTGAAAGTACTCTAAGTAAACAATTTGAGAGTATCTTATCTTTACCTTTGAACTTTTCGGATTATGCAAAGCCATGAGAATGCATTTAAAGCGTACACTGACATAGCTCTTAAGTTTAAAAATATGTTATCCCTACCTAGATATTATGAATAAGTAATTGTTAAAGAGCATGTCATGAAGAAGAATTGAGGATACTAGAAAGAGAGAGAGATAAAATAAATAAGGAACAATAGAAAAATAGGTCAAGATGAAAGAGAGATGCCAAAACAAAAATATGATCAAGGAAGCGGTGAATGCAACAGTCTAGAGATGATACAAATGCTAAAAGGTGAGAAAACAAGCGGGACAATGAGTGATGCTTGATGCAATTTTTAGAGTACTTTATATCACACCTTTAGTCTCTCAAACATTCCTTGTTATCCCTAATAAGCTAATCCATCTAGACAACTAAAGTAAGCACACAATAAGCATAGCAATCCATGAGAGTAAAAGAAAGTCGAGAGAGAAAATAGAGAGAGCAAAAACTAAGAGAGGAAATATTAGATTAGGAGGAAACATATACAAATGTAACCAAACACCATCTCAATGTGTGGAGTTCTGAGGGTCCATATTTATAACCCTTGCTCTACATATTGGCGTAATGGGCTTTCTAAATGGGTCGGGCTTGGTTTATCTTGGGCTTTGAGCCCGAAACATGAACAATATTAGCTTAAAGTCCAAGCCCGTTAATCCTGACTAGCCTATTACAACACAAGTCTAATTATGACTAAGACGACCGATAACATTCTTGTTTGACTTATATAAAAATAAGGCTAACAATCTCCCCCAATGTTGAGGTCTTCTTTGATCTCCCCAACGTTGACGTTCTTGATGGAGGTTATCTTGATTTGACTTTATCTTCCCTAATGTTGAAGATATGACGTTTGAGCTTTGCCTTCTTTGGTCTTGTCTTTGTCTTTTCTTGTTTGTAATGGCTTTGTTCATTCATGCTTTAGACGACCGATGACATTCTTTCGGTGTCATTTATGTGATTATGATCTTGAGCCTTCATCTTTTGACTTTGAGTTCTTGAGATCTTTCATCTTGCATCATCTCCTTGACTTGAATCATCTTGATTTGACTTTCTTGATCAACTTGTGCTCTTGACCGACATACTCATACTTATTGCATTCTTGTTTGACTTATATGAACATAAGGTTAACAATCTTTCCCAATAGACTATTCTTTATTTGACTTTGAAGCTCTTTGATGATGAGGAAGTTTAGTATCAACAATCTTGATGCTGAATGATTGACTTTGAAAGCTTGAGTATGAGCACGTGGTAATGAATCCGACTTTGCTGGAATGGGGCTGCAACACCGACGTTTGTACCTGCATTTGAATGTTAGTAATAAATAGCAGATATGGACGAAATGTATTTGTCATTCGTTGATTTTAGGTTGCGATAACCACCGATTCCCCGTTTTATAGTATAAATACTATACCTGTGATCAGGTAGATTCAAAGAATCTCCTTAACAGGGTTTCCAGCTCAAAGCGTAGGATCTTCTAACACAGATGTATTAGATTCACCATGCTTGCTTGTTCTCATTACCGGAACGTCTCAAAGCAGACAACACGGTAAGAGTAAACAATTATTTACTATCTTTTCTGATTAAGTTATCAATTTATTTACTGGACCAAAATCGATATCCAGGTATCACAAGATCGATTCATATAGAATCTTACAAGTCACCTATCGCAGAGCTGTTTGAGGTTGACTCTGGAAGGATTTCCATTCGTCAACTGTGGAATATTAAAGAGTATCACTCTGAATGTTCTGGAAAGATCTCAAGGATAATGCGTAGGAAATCTTTGTTACCAAATTGTGTATTAATGGTGACAAAAAAATGTTATACATGGATTGTGACCTAATGAGATTTATAATTTGATCTCTCTTGGCTCTAGACTCGATTTGTGCACTTTGGTTTTAGTACTCGGAGGCTGGAGCTGACTACCACCTATTCAATATCAACAATCTCAGAGTGAGATGTCAATAGATAACGTGTGTATCTCTGTGACAAATGAGACAAGTCTATTTTGAGAGAAACTCAAATGGCTGGGAAGGGTTGTGCATTGCATCACTGGGTCCATGACGACTTTCTTCAATACCAACAATCATCTTTGTGATTTTGATAGATTATGTATCGACCCGGTTTCTGTCTAAGTTGACTGCTATTTCTAACTACGGATTATCCTTGTGTAGATCCCTCCGATTCTGGTTGGATCATAGGACTTATACCTAACCTTAACCACCTTATGACTTCATCGACGTCATGAGTTAATTGGTTGTTGGGTATAGAGATCGAACCATAAAACCTTTGATACAGACATTTTAAAATACTCCCCCTACACATGTGCTCCGAGATTCAAAATTGTTTTGCACATGAAGGAAAGAGTTGCACTTAGAGTCTTAAAGATCACATTCTTCTATATCACATTTTAATCACATTTTCTTCCCTTATTTAAAATAATAAATCTCTTAGTATTTGAAATACCAATTGATTAAAATTTATGACATGAAAAATTCCATGGGGAGAAAAATTATACCATGATATTGCATGAATTCATTTTTCTGATAGCTCCCCTTCAACATAGTATGTGGGATACCACTAATTTTTAAAACTTGACGTTACAAGGAAAAAATGACATGACAGCACAAATATGTTGAAGATAGAGTGAGATGCCTTAGTGAACAATGTATATTATTAATTGACATTATAATTTCCACATTTTAATTTCACGAAATATTTTTGGATACATAAAATTGACATTTATGAGATGTACCCAAAATACATTAAAAGGCTTTGGTTTTAAAAGCTCCCCCTCAAAAATTGATCCACATAAAATGACATTGTAAGTACCACACTTTTTAAACTTATTTGAGGAAGGGAGTGTTGAACACACAATTTTAACAAATACCACTTTTTATGGAAAGATACCACAAATTATATTGTAAACAATTTGACATTGAAAGTTCTTTTTGAAAAATTGTGTTCAACGATTTTTAAAGACCATGATATAAGACTTCTCTTTTATTTGTAGAGTAAGCGCATTGAAGCGTACACTTTCCTATTACATTCAAGTCCGAGTTATGCACTGAAATGTACATAAGTCATTAAGAAAATTTAGAAATGACATGTTTTGAAACGTTTGAACTCTTGCTCGAACTTCATTTACACACCCGTGTCAATGTTAATCGACATTTCTAGGTACGTAAATGTTATCGGTTCCAAGAGACATGTCGAGAAGATTCTTTTTGGTATTTTTGAAATTTTTCTGATTTTATATTTTGTTTTTATAGATTTTATATTTTTCTATTTTCTTTTTATTGGTTTTATATTTTTGTATTTTCTTTTTCAAAAATATTTATAAATCAAAATAAAGAGAAAAATAAAAATATTTACAAGTTTGATGTTTGATAGATCAAGCATATTCGTTTGCCAGAACCTCCAGTTCTTTTGGAGTCAAACATCTCATATCGAGTCGTCTGACAAGATACTTAAACCTATCTTCGGGTAAGGCTTTAGTAAACAGGTCAGCTAACTGGTATTTAGTTATGACAAAGAATAATTCAACTATACCCTTTTTAACCTGTTCCTTTATGAAGTGATATATGACATCAATGTGCTTGGTGTGGGAATGTTGGATTGGATTGCATGAGATGGCTATGGTTGCCTTTGAGTCACAATACATAGGTATTTTGTCAAAGTAGCAAAGCCATAATCTCGTGTCTGGAGCTTCTCAACCAGAGTAACTTGAGACGAAACACGCATGATAAGACACATACAGCTCTTATGCTGAAGATAGTGAAACTGCAATCCTGTTCTTGGATGACCAACTGTCTAACTTATCACCTTTCCTAGAAATTATTATGCCACAAACAGAATGGGCTCTTACGTGAATCGAGACAACTCGCGTAATCCGAATCTGAAAAAGCTGTTAGTTCAAAACCGGTGTCCTTCGAATACCATAGTCCCATGTTAATGGTATTCTTAAGGTACCAAAAGATCCGTTTAACCACAGTGAGATGTTTCTCAGTCGGTCTCGCTTGATAGCGAGCACAATAACATGTTGCATGTACAATATCTGGTCCACTTGCTGTTAGGTACATGAGTGCTCTGACCATACTACGATATTTTGTTTGGTCAACCGGAGTTCCACTTACATCGGCATCTAGGTGTTTAGTGTCCATTGGAGTACCAATGCTATCACATGAGGTCATACCATGCTTTATAAGTATCTCTTGAGCATACTTAGCTTGGTTAATAAAGATACCACGTAGGGATTGGTGAATCTGAATTCCTAAAAAGAATTTCAGCTCCCCCATCAAAGACATTTCAAACTTGTTGTGCATTAGTTTTTCAAACCGTTTTGAAAGTTTTGGGTTCATAGAACCAAAAATAATTTCATCAACGTAAATTTGCACAAGCAATATGTCTTCCCCTTTTTTAGTAATTAACAGAGTTGGATCAATAGAACCTTTGGAGAACCATTTGGATACCAAGAAGTTGGAGAGTTCATCATACCACGCCCTTGGAGCTTGTTTGAGTCCATATAATGCCTTTTTGAGACGATAGACTTTGTTAGGATGATGTGGGTCTACGAATCCATCTGGCTGGTTTACGTACACTTCTTCCTTCAGAGGACCATTAATTGCATTACATTTTGGAGGAACATTTATTATGAACTAGAATCTTTGTATAATTTAACAATGAACAAGTAAAGCTTCGGGAATTTGTAACAAACATTTTGCTAAATCCAATGTATCGGTTTTAAACGACACTTTTAAAAGTCGTTCTTAAATATCTTGTACTGTTGATCTATGAAGTAACACTCCCCGGACCCTTATTCTGCTGCGACCCAATTTGGGGGTGTTACATTTTTGCAGAGTGTTCTGTCGACTAATTCCTATACATCTAATCGATCAAACTGGTGAAGTTCTTCCTGCATCGCTTCAATCCATGCAGAATCAGTCATGGCTTCTCTGATGTTCTTCGGTTCGGTTTGACTCACGGTGAGTGCGAACATATACATCTCGCCATCTGTTTCAAGCTGACGTCTTGTTCTAATTGATTGAGAAGGATTTCCAATGACTTGTTCTAACAGATGATCTTTTGTCAAATGATGTTCTGAAGGATGTCATTGATAGAATGTATGCATGTTTGACGAGTCAACATATCAAGAAGATGTCTCCCCTCGTTCTTGTACCGGTATACTAAAGATGTTGATAAATTCATCTTCGTCAACTTGTGCATATTCTTTATTGGTTTTTGCTTGAATAATGTTCCCATTTGCAGTGACAGTTGGTGCTTGAGTTAGTGCTTGACTTGTAGTTTCAGGTGTTGTTTGAATGTTTAATGGAGGAATATCTGCAGTAACGGTTGTTGAAGTAGATGAGGTTTGTTTTTGTATTGACGTTGATTAGGTGCATCAGCAGTAGTTACAGCAGAAGACTTTGACACAACTTAAGTATTCCATTGAGTAATTCATCGAACATCGAACTAAATAGAAAATCCAACTCATTTGACGTTGTTACTGTCTTAGCTGCTTGAGGAACATTTTCTTGACTTTGGGGACCGGAACTTAAACTTCCTTGTTCAAGTGCCATTGTCGAACATTGTGGTGTGGGGTCAAAACTGACGTGATCTGACGCCATATGAGGCAATTCGTCAAAGTTAACATTAATGGTTTCGACTATCACTTTTGTTCTCTTGTTATATACTTAGTATGCTCTTGACTGAGTGGAATACCCTACAAACATACATGCATCATATTTTTCCTTCATTTTGTCAAGATTTTCACCATCTCTGACAATGTAGCAAAGAGAGCCAAAAATGTGAAAGAACTTAACAGACTGTTTCAGGCCATTGATGATGTGGTAAGGTGTTTTCTCATGTCGAGGAATTACAAGTGAACGGTTCTGAGTAAAACATGCTGTTGCAATTGCTTCAGCCCATAAGAACAAAGGAACTTTAGTGCCGCTTAGCATTGTTCGAGCAGCCTCAACAAGAGTACGGTTCCGTCTTTTGACTACGCCATTTTGTTCAGGTGTTCGAGTAGTTTACGTTTGGTGTTCAATCCCTTCTTGAGCAAAATATGCATGAAGAGTTTTTTTTTAATTACGTGCCTTTGTCAGTTCGGACTGTTCTAACTTGAGCATGAAGTCCTTTTGAACGAGTCTGAGAAAATCAATGAGAACTTCAGGTGTTTCATCTTTGGACCTCAAGAAGCGAGTCTAAGTATATCTGGAGTAGTCATCAACAATTATGAGAACATATTTTTTTCCATTAATACTTTCTACCTGCATGGGACCACATAAGTCCATGTGTAGAAGTTGTAATCGTCTTTTGGAGCTCGGGATAGTCTTTATGTGAAAAGACTTTCGTTTGGCTTTCCTTAACTCACAAGAAGAACAAAGATGATCTTTGATGAATTTTAACTTTGGAAGACCAATCACAATATCATTATTTGACAACAA
>BQNB010124606.1:3198-19909 GCA_026074375.1 Tanacetum coccineum
GTTGCGGAGGCCAATGTACGTTTTCTTTGCTTTACTTTAGGAAAGTTGGTCTCCAAGGTTGAATACGGCGTATTAGGATAAAACCTATATGGCGTATCCTCTCCTTTTTACACGCGTTGACTAAAGTTAACAAAATTTGCCTATACGGCGTATTTAACCATCTCAATACGGCGTATCGAATTTAGGTATAAAAACCCAATCAATACACCAGATCAGTTTTTACCACTCATTTTCACCACACACACACACACACTCTTAACCACTTTGTTCTTGGAGATAATCACTTGATATTGATTCATATTTGTATTCTATTTATCTCAATCATACGGTAACAATCCTTCCCCTTTTCTTTTCGATTTACTATTTCAATTTCTAATAAAATTAGGATTAGGGTTTTGTGGTGTTTGTGCTTTGCCGTAATGAGAACTTTTTAGGACTCCTTTACCCACCCTAAATTAGACTAGGAGTTTTGAAGGTTTTGAAACGGGATAAAATGGGTAAAACAGGAGAAACCATGTTCGTTTTTATAATTGCAGACCAATACGGCGTATCCACCAGCATGGATACGACGTATGGATCAATTTTTACCCAATTTTTAAAACACCAATACGGCCTATTTAGTAAAATGAATACGGCGTATTGAGTAAAAAAGGGATCCTAAAATCACAGACCCATACGCCGTATTGACTAAAAACAATACGGCGTATTGACTTATTGATCCTTATACGGCGTATTCATTTACTTGATACGTCGTAAAGCACCTCATCTGAAACATAATGTTTAAATTTGTATATACTCTTATGCTATCTCGATTGATTTTATAAAAAAAACAAAGAAAATATTGCTCTTCACCCCGTGAGCAAAGACATAGGATTCTTAAGATAAGATGTTTTTGGAGTACTCGATACTGTTATTTCTAATTTCAAAGGGGATTAGCAAGGATTCTTAGGAGGATTGACGATTTGATGGCCGAAGTGACTGAGGTGTAGGATGTTGATTGGAGCACCGTGTAAGGGCCGGTGTAAGTGTGTTTACGTAGTGGCTTGCGGAGGATTGCATGACAATAGGGACCAGATAGTTTTCACAGACTTATTTTGGAGTTCTTCAGTACGTTTAGGTTTGGTCAGGCTATTCTTGATTTGGACACCCCTAGGATCTCAACAAGGTACAGTGGGTGACTAGGAGGTGCGTAGAGTTGTAGCAGTCATACCAAAGCCTTGGAATTACACACATAGAGGAGATGCAATACAGCTGGTTTGGTGATTACTTTGCCGAGAGCGACATACCATATCCCCTATAAAGGGGATCTGATGGATTATTGGATGGGGATCTCATCTGCTGGAGATTTCCTTGGCACAGCCCCATCATACACTTTGATCAGAGATCCGATTCTTAGGCTGTGCCATCGGTTGATAGCTTGTATAAATAGCTAGAGAGTCAATTCACCTAAGAAGGTGACAGTGACGAATTTTATAATTAATCTAGAGGATGGATGTTGGCTCGGTCAACGTTCCTTATTTATTGTCTTTAGGGGGAAATTTAAGGTTGTTTGCTTGCTGGAAGGAAAGAGCTGGGCGCAAAATTCAGTGGGCAGTTTGTTGTTTTTTTCTAAGATTTTATGCCAAAGTTTTGGACTTCTGACTGCTAAGATACTAGGAGGATTGCTGCTAAATTTGCCCACGAAGCTTCCTATAATTGATATGAACAAAGCTTGTGAGACTGCGAATTATGCGCAGTTTAATGAAAACTTGGGCCTCTAGGTGGCCATAGGGATCCAGAGAGGCAAGCCCGTGCGAACGGCTGGTGCCCTGATAGCTAAGGATGCCCTGTATTGTTTGATGAGGGTGGCCACTGAATCCGACACCAAAGCAGGCGACCTCAGTAGCCACAACCTCCACCACCACTCATTGCCATGACCATGCCTCATGAGGATTGCAAGAATTAGAGGAGAACGTGACAGAGATACGCCAGGGAGTTGACAGAGCAGCGAGAGTGATTAACGCATGTGCTCGTGATTTTTTCTAAGGTCATTACATGTTTTACCAATGGCTTTAGGCCTGAAGAGAGAACATTGCAAGTTTTCCTATACGCCATATGCTCAGACCCATGTATCATACCAGAGGCGCGTCAGACAGAGGACTGGCGAGGCCAGCACCTCCGCAGCACAGCAACCCATGACAGCCAGACCCATGATCCCTCCTATCCTTACCTTTTAACACTAAAACATGTTCTAGCATTTTGTACATATATGTCATGATATGACTTTTTGGTTTGTTTGTGCATGATAGAACAAAGCCTGGCAGTAAGTTTAGCAGCATAGTTCATATAACGGAACCAAGCAGAATATTAAGAACAAATGCGAGATGATTTCAAATATGTGGAAGTTGAAGAAAAGTCTAACTTAAAGACTTCACTGTAAACAAAAGTACTTCCCGGGAGACAACCCGGAATGTTATGTAATTTTGTTATCGAGTATGTCTTCCTAGACTTCAAAATGCGTATTCCTATCCACCCCATACGGCTATAGAATGTCTGGATGTTATCCGTCTTTACTTTTTTATGCTCTTTAAAACATAAACGCCAGTGTCTGCGAAAACGCCGTATTACAATTAATTTGATACCCGTAACCACAGACTGAACCTCTTATTTATAGGTATTTATTTTGAGTCTAACCAAACGAATACACGGAGATAGAATTGCATTTGTTTTCTGAGAATTTACGCAGAACCTCATGAAGAAAATATCGACGAGTGTTGGTGGAGAATTTACGAATCTGGAAATCTTGAAGTGTTGGAGTATTGAAACCTCAAGAAGGCTGTTCAACATAAAATCTTGCTCATAAACGCAAATTGGAGAATCTACCGAGCAAAAATCAGGGGAGTTTCTCATTCTAATTCTTTTTAAATTCCCGTATTTAATGTTTTATATATACAACGAGGACGTTGTATAATTCAAGTGGGGGGGGTGGAATTAGAATGATCACTTGTCATATTTTTCACAATAAAAGGCTTAAATTATGCTCAAATTTAAAATTTTTTCAAGCATACTTTTGTGAAATTACATGTTACATAACCCGCACACAATAACCCTTGATAGATATTGCGAGGATTTAACCTTTCCATTTCAAAATATTTACCCAAATTCCACAAAATATGAGTGTGCCGGTGATGTTGTAGACTTTAGAACTTGGCTTAGTATATCTATTCGAGACCATAATAATGAGTATTATGGATTTAATTGGAGTAACTTGTTTAAATTGGTAAATCTTAGGATTACAACCAAATCGCCTATACATGTTGTTTATTAACTAACTACACCGGTTAGTTAACCTCCCGTTAAACCCTTCCACTCTCATCTTTAGAGTGATGATCCACTAGAACAACCCGTAGAGCCAATCCTTTAGGAATTTACACCAACTATTTGTTTCGTTACACCCTTACACCTTAACCTACCCTGTTAGATTAAGTTTAATTTACAGTTGCTAGTTACTTAAAGTGTAAAGTCTGTATTTTTCGAGTCTCGTGTCATTTTCTATCTTTGGTGCGGTTGGAAATTTACACATTGCAAATAGGAATGTATACTAGTAGTCAAAGCTCATGTGATTTTACTACATTCACAATTAATGGTGAATCCGAAGAACGAAGAAATTACCGAAGGAATTATCCGGAATTATTATGATCGTGAAGATGGTGAAACTACACCGAGATTTGAAGTTTAGTTAGTAAAAAAAAAAAAAAAAAAAGAGAGAGAAAGAAAGTTTGAAGATAATCGTTTCGCCAAAAGCATTACCGAAGGAATTATACGAAGGATCGATTATTCATTGATACGTCTAAAAATCAACGATGTAAAGTATTGTACAAAGTGAAAGATATCGCCACTTTCCTTGTAAAGTATGTAAAGTTTTGGGATGATTGTGAAGTTGATCATTATGGGAACGCCAACTTAGGTTGTTGTTTTTGATCTATGATCAAGACGTTATAAATAGTTGTGTATTAATCATGGTAATGTGGGAAAAAAAAGTGTCTAGCAACTTGTACTTTAGGCTTAATCTATTTGTTTCTTAGTTTTTATTTAACAACAATTTACTTCCCTCTCACCTAATGATTAACCGTTGGTTTTATGCGAATGAGGACTTGTTCGAGCGTGCATGTCTATTCCGTCGTTACGGCCATGTATGCATGTCTTAGTTGCCTCATTGGTTTACAACTTTTGGTGAAAGTTAGAAGGTTCCTACCCTATATCATTCTTCATCCTAACCGTTGGTTAAATTCGAATGGGGATGTGATCGAACACACATGTCTATTCCATCGTTACGGCTATGTATGTGTGCTTCAGCTGCCTTGTTAGAGTGGTACTTCTGGTGAAAGATTATAGAATGATCAACCGTACGCCTTTCCATACAAAAACCCATATTTACCATTATAAACTTGTTACTCCTTGGCTTTAGTGGTGGATATGTGTATCCTTTCCAAGCTTATGATAGAATACTCGTCATGACCGAGCAATTAAGCGAATTAGTTACATGTTACCACATAGATTAGTTGAGTGATTTGAGTGCTTTCATCTTCCTATTTCGTGAGGTGTTTGGTTGTGTACTTGTAATAGATCGAATAAGTGCTTTAACCGAAAATATCCTTAAGGGATACATTTTTATAAACTTCTAAAGGCTACTTGAGGACAAGTAGGATTCAAGTGGGGGGATATTTGATGACATAAAATAATATTATTTTTATAGCATCATTTATCCCACGATATTAACCCATTTTGTATAGTTATTGCAAAGAATTGTTACTTAATCGTTTATATTTGAGAAATGCAGTAATTATGGAGTAATTGGTGAAAGATGGCAAAAGGTGCGCATTCTGGAGCTTAAATGAAGATATTTTAAAGATTACTGTTTCTGAACACCAATACGCCGTATCCATCAAGGAAGATACGACGTTTCCGTGCCTGCACTCACCAAAGACCATAGAAGATTAAAGATCAAAACGTCGTATCCAAGAGATTCAATTACGTGTATTCAGAGTTATGGAAATCAATATAATATTTTAGAAGATATCAAACGTTGTCCCTACTCCAAGAAATCCCCAATACGTCGTATCCAATACATGGATACGCCGTATCCAACCGACTTCCAGACCTTAAAAATAGAAAACTCAAAAATGAGTTTTAAGTGTGCTAAATCATATTCTCATTTCCCTAAACCACAAAAGTCAATTTTGTTCGCTTTCCTTAGAGGAGAGGGAAGGGGGGGGGAAGGTGGGGGAGGGGAGTGGAGGTGGAGGGACAGAGGGGGAAGGGGAGAAGGAGAGGGGGATGGGGGAGAAAAATAGAGCTGAAGAGCTCGAGCAAGTATTAAATTCCATAGGAGACTTCGTGTAATTCACATATACTTTTTGTTCAATCGTTTAGTTTTTGGTATCATTCGTTAACTCGGTTAGTTTACCTTGGCTAAATTGTTACTTTTGTATTTATTATGACGTTTGAAGGCTAATACCTTCAGGTATTAGCCATTATTATGAAGATCTAAATGTTTGGTATTTGTTTATATTGATTTCTTGATTTATCGTTGAGTGCTTGTTTATGTTTATCAATTTATACTTGTTTACGCGCTTTTGTATGCGACCTATCATTTAACTGGATCTAGTAAAGTGGACCAAGCGGATCTAGAGTCTGGGTTAGCTCTCCATATAGTAATTTATACATCTAGATATAGTTACACAAGTATTGTCCTTCTAAGTCTGTGTTAGGATACGCCTTCGGGTTAAACTTGTTAATTAGTTATTGTCTGAGGGTTTATTGATCGTGTTTGACTAGCAAGTAAACCTAGATAATTCAACAAATACATTCTATTCCTTGGATAGTTGGACAAGTGGGACTCTTAGTGTATAAATTGCCAATAAGCGGTATGTAGGTAAAGTCTCTATGAGCTAGGGTTTAACAAGATCACCATTACCTTAATACCTAAGATAGATTATAATCAGCAAATAAGGATGCTTTATGCGGATGCTTTAATTGTGACAGAATTATTGTGTCTAGGTCTTAGGATGATGTAACGCCTAAGTCTTAAGAATGATATGCCACCTCGAGAGAAGAAATCATTGCACTTAATAAACAAACCAACGTTCTAATCGGATTAATAATGGTTAATACAGTTTTCTTATATAAGGTTTGACCGCTCTTTTATCTTTTGTCTATCAGCTTGCGTGGGTAACAGTGTCTTGAATTGATTGTAGTCACCAACCAAACCGTGCCAGTCTCCCAGGTTGAAAACCCCCCTTTTCCCATTAGAACTAGGATTTAGACTGACATAGGTTTAACATAGGATTAGAATAGAATTAACATAGATTAGATAACCAATATATTAATTAAATTGATAGATTTAACCTCGCTCTCAGTGATCGACACCCTACTTACCACGAAACTACTACCGATCGGGTACACTGCCCGTTAAAGTGTTGTTTTTGGTTGAGTCGGCAAAATATAAATTTAAAACTTAAATCAATAAAATATACACCACACAACGACACATCAGTGATAATGTCCAGAAAGGATATATCTCTATCCAGAAAGTCTTGTCCGTCGACAATATCACTGACATTCTTACTAAACCCCTTAAACGTGAATCGTTTAACTATCTCCGTCTTGGTTTAGGAATGATGGAACACATTCCAAAAATCATCATCTTTTCTTTTGTATCGATTCTAGTCTGTGTTCCACTCCATGTCATGACAACTTAATTACTTCATCCGAAGTACTTTAAGTATTTTTAATTCGCGAAATGCAAATTAAAACGTCACTCCTATAAAATGTTTGTTAAAAAATTGTGTCCAAAACACCTCCACTGGAGGCGGCCCCCATATCATGAGCGGCCCCCTGATTAAATCAGTCGGCCCCCATATCGATATGGGACCGCCACCAGTCGAGACATAATTTCTGCAACACCATTTTTGTTAAACGGAAAAACAAACACCCCCTCTCCTAAAACCTGTAGCGACAAAAACCACCAAAAACCACCAAAAATTTCAAATCGACCAAATTAACTCAAATTGAAGGAGTAATCATCTCTAATAATCATTCCTAACATCATAAAGATCATTAATTGTAAGTCATTTCGGCCACTTTCTTTTCAATTCGTGTCTAGGGTTCATGTTGAACAAAAAAAATCAAAATTGGGGATTTTCCGTTTTTCTTTTAATTGTGTGCAATTAGGACTATAATAACATAATGTATAACTATTATGCTTCCCGTAGACATAGGATTTGCATAATTAAGTGTGTTTGTCAAAAAAAATTCATTCGCACAAAAACCCCAATTTTCTTCCAAAATCACTCACGTTAGAAACACCATAAAATTGTTTTAATGCATTGTTAATACACTCTAAAAATGTTTTTGCATACATGCATAATGATCTCATAAACAAAATTCAAAGTACATAATTCATATGTATTTGTCGACATGTTTGGATGAGCAAAATTGAATTGAGGAGTGTTTGGGTTAACTCATAGGTTTTTGTTTTAGAGTCGAGTTAACCGTTACTCCACATTTGTTGCATATAGGCACACACTAGGCACGAGTACATGTTAACATTATGAGTTCATAATAATAAAACATGTAATTATTCTTCTTTTAAGTAACAATGCCTCATAAAACTGCCGAAGATCATCAAAACACAAAAAGTTACATTCCTAAAATCTCAAATGAATACACCTCACCCTTAAAAGAGATGTTTAAGAACCTTAAAAGTCATTGTATTCATGAGGGTCGGGTAGTTTTCTCATATTTTGATGACATGGTTTACGTTAGATACATGTTTAGTCATATTGGGTTTGAGTGTCTCCTTGAAATTAATGAACAAATTTGTCCTCGTTTCATGCTCGAGTTCTATAGTCAATACCGTGTCAACTACACTCTTGAGGGTCAAATGTTAATCGAGTTTGTCATCAAAAACCAATTCTTTTCTTATACAATTGAAAGAAATATGGATAAATTCTTGGTAATCCCGCTCGTAAAATGTGCTTGTCATTTTAACCGACAAGTGGTACTCTTGACACTTACAAATAATTTCCCTATGAGTGGTCCTATAACCAACCCTTCTTGCCCGATGAAATCAAAAACTATGTTTCAAGAAGGAACGGGAGGGTTCCCGGTCACATCATAATCCGTCATGACAAAGTCAATGATGTTGGAGAAACTCACATTTTAACACATGAAATTATCTTGGAAAATAAATCTTAAGTTGAAATAATGTTCGGGAAAATATCTATTGTTTAGAGGGAAACGAGGATCCATATCCCTGCGTGTCTGTGTTACAATTCATTATTGGTATCGCTAGGTCCGAGTGATATATATCTCGCAAATTTTATTCAAAACGAATGGAGTTAGGTCACTAAACAACCTCTTGATAAAACTAGATCATATATGTATGTATTAACTTGATTTTTTAAGTATGTCATGTATGAGATTCCCGAGTTGTCAAACGATCATTATGTCTTATACGATCGTGTCATGTATCCTCTTACCGCGCAACAAGAGTGAAAGACTCGAAAGGATTATGGCATGAGAAGAGGTCGCTCCTACACTTCCTCTTCATCCGCCTTCAGTCAACCATCCTCCTCTCATCTCAATGATTATGATGATGATGGAAATGACGAAGGGACCTCGTGTGCAAGCACTCCTTCTCCTACTCGTTTTGTCAATTCGTTGTCAAATAAGGTTCCTCGAGTCTTTTCTAACCCACCCAATATTGACCCAAACATGGAACCATTCTACAATCGCCAAACCGAAATCCTCAATCGACAACTTCAATTGCGAGATGAGTAATTTGGTGGAATAAGGTTAATCGAGAAGGGCATCAAGAACTTATAGAGAAAGAAGAAGAAGCGAGCAATTTGGATAATTGCTATAAGAACAATTTAATTTCGGCTAGCTTACTTAATCATAAATTTTATCACTTAACCTTACATATACTATGCTTTGGTACTTAAACTATATGGTGTTTTAGTAGATCTTATTAACATTTTAAGATTGAGAAACTTAACTGCCCTTTGATAGAATCATTCAATTAAACATCCCTAAACTTATGTACATGCACTATTGACACTATATGTGTTTTATCATATATATAAAATTATGCATGCTTAATTATCTCTTAGTCTCATGCCTATAATTACTTTCCAAATATAATGTAGAATAGATAGCTTTTGGATTTGAAAGATTTGGAAGTATTAGGTGTTTCTTAAGGTCATAGGATTGGCTGCAAAAGGGTAAAACAAAGAGAAACTTTTTTAATACCGGTTTTGAAAATCAAGGAAAAAATGGGAAAAAATTTCGGTTCCTTAGAAAACGGCCACATATAAATACATATGGCCCCCCTATAAATCTAAGGACCGCCCCCCTATTTATAGACTACCACCAGAGTCACGAGGTTTTTCATAAGTCTCTCCAAATTTTCTGTGCATTGACTATCCTCTCTTTTTAGACCCAGCTAAAGCTAGTGTTTCTATTTTCCCTTCTGCATTTTTGCTAAACCATTTGGATTCTCCTTCCATAACTCTCATGCTTTACCTCTTTAATCCCATTCATCCTAGTTAAATAATCACCTTCACCATGCTCTTCATCATCTTCACCATAATTCTCTTCACCTCCTCCATACCTCCATGGCTTCCACTCAAGCCTCCTTATTTAACCCTTTAAAAAAAATCAAACGAACCATCATTCCACCAAGACAACTCTTTGTAGACCTAACTAGTAAAGAAGATGACACTACCACACATTCTCCCATAACAAAATCCTCCTCTCCATCTCCACTAAATGCACCATCAAAAACTCCATCAACCAAAGATACGTCATCCACCTTTGGCACTACCTCTTCCTTAATTGAGTCAAAACCTCAATCTTCACCTCCTTCCTCTAATGACACACCCTCTCCTCAACCATCCAATCCCTTCTGGATAATATCATGGATGCACCTCTAAGACCTTCAAATCCATTTTCACTTCAAAGTCATCCTTCTTTAGATATCACTCTCTCATTGTTACCAATCACTCCACTTGATCACATTCTTGATACCCCTTCACCACCTTCACTACAACCACCACCTCAACGACCTCTCATGGGTCATCCCATTTACTTCAACATGTTTGACTTTCATGGGGTAAATTGTCTTTGTTGTTTTCACAACCAAAATTTTATTTTCTCTCTTAGGGATGAGATGAATTTAATGTTTGCTCACCTTGAGTTTCTTCTTACTTCTGCCATTGCCTCACCTTCTCCACCTCATCCTTAAAACATCTTTAATGCTTCTAAACAGTGTTTCACTCAATCTTTTGCTCAAAGCCATTATCTATGACTCATGAATCGTCTAATGTATTAAGACCATTAGTGTAGTTTTGCTTAATTTTATTATATCTAGTAGTATAATAAATTCATGTTCTTATGCATAACTTTACTTTATATATGAATTTGGCTTATTATGAATGTATGATTTTTATCTATTATGAATGAATGATTCTTTATTATTATGGGTAGTTTATATGCATTATGATTTAGATGGCTAGTTCTTCTCTATTATTAGCCTTGTATATATTTGTTAAGATATTTCTACTCGTTAGAAAAATTTTCTTGCACTTGTATTTCTGACTCGGTTTTGTAGCAAAATCCCATAAGCTCGATCCTTTAGTGCCCCAAACAAGGGGGAGTCTTGGCATTGTTGATTTCTTTCTGTTAGTGCAAATATTATGATATTTAATCTATACATTCTCTTTGTGTTTTGCTGATGACAAACATGTAACTTATAACACATAATGTAAAGTGATCAAGTTACTCGTAATCACAAATCATCAACGCATTCATACGTCAACATCTCTTGACATCTCAAGTCTGCTTCAACAACAAATATAAGTATGCACCCGGCGCAAATCATTTAAGATATGAACACAGAAACTTTAAATTTGTTGGACGATCAAAGAAATAAATTTTGTCCTAAACTTGCATTTTTTATAAAATGTAACAAAACATTTTTACAAAATTTAGACAAAATATTTTTGTATTTATAAGAAATGTTTTAATTAAAAATAAATATTTGAATTCAATTTTTCCCCTTAAAAACGGATATAACTGCTCCAGAAAACACCACCCCGGAATAGGACAAAAAAGAAGCGTCTATAAAGTGGGTGGCTCCCTGATTTATATGGGTGCCCCCCTGATTGATAAGGGGGCTAACAAGAGATAAGGGGGCCGGCCATGCATTTTGCTCCAAAATTTTGCCTATAAATAGTGGACTGTTCTCACATATTTAACATACTTTTTTCACACAGTTTTTCTCAGATCTAAACCCTTCTTCCAAACCTTTTTATTTGATCACTTAACTTGTTATAAGTTTGTTTAAATGTGATCCAATTATCCATCCATTCAAGTGCAAGAGAAGAACTCTCGTTATCGTCAAGATACGAAGTTATGTAGTTTAGTTAGTGCATTCGTGACATATGTTACATTCACAATGTATAGATCGAGTCTATGTATTCCAAAATTGTGTAATAGTTAAAATGGGTTGATCGTGATAGTATTTAGGTGACGTATATACTTGTAAGGGTAGTTAGTATTTTAGGCCTTAAAATACAAGCATGTGGTAGATTAGTTCTAGCTAAGATTGAAACTTGACATTTGACTTTGTGTCAGAAATTGGTGTAAGCTACGTGGTAGATTGGTTCTAGCTAAGATTAGAACTTGACATTTGGCTTTATGTCAGAAATTGGTGTAAGCTACTTGTGTATGGTTTTCTCCACCTAAAGGGAGCTTGTTGACTAGTGAAGTAACTCTCGAGTTGGGTACTCGGAGAGTGGAGTAGGGCGAAGAGGGGCTTCGTGACCGAACTATCTTCGATTCTAGTTTGCATTCCCTTTTACTCATCTCTTTACATTTATACTCTCATTTATCGCTTTATATTCATACTTGCATTATATAGATAATTGCGTAACGTGTTTCTTCTATAGTCTTGATTATGTTTATGTCGTGAATTGATGTGAACTTTGTGCCTTGGTTTGTATTGTTGTGATATGATTTGATTAAATATGCATAGTTGGTATAGAACTAATACGAGCACTCTTCATATTATATCACGCTTGATCGGTAATTTGATACGAAATATTTTAAGTTTTTAAAAAGGAAATGTATTCACCCCCCCCCCCTCTATGGTTTCCACAATTGGTATTAGGAGCACGTCGCTTTAATTTTCAAAACAAATGGTTTTAAAAATTTAGTACGATCTATGTATCAAATTACCCATGAAGGGGGATTAAATATGAAAAGTATTTTGTTGCTTAAATTATATTAGTTTCGTTGTTAAATGCACTTAGTATACTAGTTGAAGTAAAAATGATGCTTAAAATAAGTGTTATATGTTCGGTATCAAGTCAAGTAAGTTTTATATCTTTTCGCTAAGTCACTAAATGATTTTGTGCAAAAAATGGCGAATCTGAGTGTTAGATGCTGGCCTCCTGATCTCCCTGGGCGGCCCCCTTATCTCCTGGGCGGCCCCCTTATCAATCAGGGGAACACCTGTCTGATTCGACAGATTTTGGAACACTTTGAAAATTTATATAAAATCAACCGTAAGTCCGTAGAAGTCGTGCCACCCACCATTTTAAAGATAATTGAGTCTACTTTCATATAAGAATACTTCTAAATATTTAAAATAAACCTAAGTCGGCCAGAAATACAAAATACTACTTATTGTCCAAAACGTTGAGTTTCGTTTTAACGTAAAACTTATATTTTATCTTTTTCTTTCGAGTCGGACATTTCTAGTCGGTATATCTTTGAAAAATGGTGTACTTAACTTTTCAAAAAGATTAAAATTAGTTAATTTTTGAAATGGGGAGGAAACTAATTCATTTTCCAACCAAACCAAGCTAAGTATACATTGTTGTATCTAATACACAAAACGACGACAAGTACTTTTATGTGTTATGCTATATGATTATTTCTTGTGTATGTGTCTTAATATAGTTGGTTAAACTCTTATGTGTTTGTTGCATTTCGTAGTTAAGCTATCTAGAAATATATGTGTAATAAACGTCTTGTAAGTTGTTCGTTATTAGTACTCATGATAATGCACTAGTTAAACTTATGCTAAATTTCTTGTACTAAGTTGCGAAATTGCTTTTGCATTGAATATAGGCATAGATCAATCAATTTTCAAATGTTACATAAACATCTTGTAAATCTTTTCGAGTATGGTAATATACTTTGGAATAAGAATTTAATAACTTGTCAAGTATATTGAAAAATGTGTTAGAACTCGTTACCTAAATATTTCCAACGTATTAATCTATTTTCAACAACACATCTAAATATTTCTAAACTTACTTTGTTTGACCTTAGGTTGTTTAAACAAGAGAAAATGGATCATTTTAATACATTAGTATTTAAGTAAAAGAAAATATATTTTTGAACTTTGCATGTGTTTGCATTGATCCAACATACACAATTATTTTATATAGCATTTTACAAGAGTTATGTTTTGTATAATAATATTTATGATTTAAACAAAACTATGCACATTGTACTGAATAATAAATAGTTTTTCGCACAAACAAAATATATGACAATCTTGAAGTAATAAGTTAACTTGTCATAATTCATTAACCTCACACTCACGACTAGTTATTTTTCTTTTAATGAGTGTTCGTGAGAGTCAAGAAAGATTTTGAGTACATATCGATTTATTATTCAAATTATGATTGATATCTTTATCATATCTAATCGACAAGTTTTTGAGTGTGGACATGAAATCAGATTCTTATTTATTTAGTTTCAAAATTATATCAAAATATAACAAAAGATATTATCTTGAATCTACATACTCAATCACACTAGATTGATATGAAGATATTTACATCCTTTTCTAGATGAAAAGAATATGCAGCGGATCATAACTCACACTTGTGTTAATGATGCCATATTGAGTCTACTTTTTCAATGGTTGTGTTCAAAATATTACACTAATATGTTTAATAAGATGCATAAAATACACAATGAATTAGGATAGACGACTTAAATATTTTGTCCGAAATATTCAAGCAATTTACATTGCAATGCAATTGGTAAATATGTCATTTTCTAAAAATCAAACACGAGAAAACAAACAACATATGTAAACTTTTTGCTCATACAATGCAAAGCTTAAATCCACATTTGGCTAAATTCTAAAATACGAATGATACTCTTATTCATTCACCTAGGATAACATGATGTTTGCATGATAGTTTGGGAAATTCTCTTCTAGAGAATCATGTACTAATCGTGTTAAATGATTGATAACGGATAATATATATCATATGCATTTTATTTTCTTTGTAGCATGAATGGTTGTGTTACAAGATAATACACTATATATTATTAGTAAAATTATGAACTATTAGAACTAAAAATTAACCCATCACAATTGTGTCATGCATAAACAAGTAAAATTCATTTATTTAAATACTTGTTAAATTAGGGTATATAGCATTGATAAGAATAATAATTTTAGAAAAGCATATTTGTTTAAAAATAAAATATGTCTCATTTAAGAATCACAAACTCAATTAAGGTAAATAACCTTGATGAAATTCATTTCACAAGATATGCAAAGGAGCATTCTTAAAACACTCTTAATATAACGTATTCTTCATTATCACAAATAAGCACATCTCTTGGCTTTTGAAAATCACTCATGTTAAACTCACATGTAATAACTACACATACAAGATGACTTAATATAAGACATTCATTAAATCAAGCAATATGCCATTAAAACCAAACAACCTATAGATCTTGAACAAAAGATTAAAACATCTTGCTTACGCTTTTCTAAGCATTCAACACGTCTTTATTAGGATTATGTGTAAAATATATCATCTAGATCTACCATCATAGAAACACGATTGTTTGAGTCATATTAGGCGAAGTATTAGAGAATAAACCATATCTCTTCTTTGCTACACTTCAATTTAAACTAAATAAACAAGTAGTAACTTAAGTTAGTTTACATTGATGAAATTTGTCTTTCATTAGAATGTCTCATTAAACAAGTAGTAACTAGGATTTTATCAAACGTTCCTAGATTCGTGTCATCTCACATATGTGTTTTTGAAGTTTCAAGATGAAAACTTATTCGTATGTGATACAATTATATGCCTTCGTGATTATCTTGATGATCAATGATTAACTGCTTAGTTATTGAATGCATATTTATTATAAAGGTTTTGTCTTTGTTAAATAATTCCGATATTATATTTCTTAGTTTATCTAAATAATACATGCTCTTACATGTTAAATGCTAACATGTTTTACATGATGTTTGCGTTTAAAGTAATCATATTTATTATGCGTCGTGTTACAAAAAATAAAATATGCTTAGTCGGTTAGTTGCTTGCACCTATACTATGACGGTTTGATCCATAATGAATTAGGTATGCCTATCACGATATACTTTTAGATGTCATATAGTCTTACTCATTAATCTTTATGGTTATTGTGTTGTTGCATGCTTAAATAGTCTTACATGCTTAAATCTGTGTGTCTTATGCATCTAGATATATATTTCCCGACACTAGAATTTATACCCTTACTACACGCGGCCTTTAGTATCACAATCCAATAGGTCATAATAGTCGCAAAATGGTCTTAAATCTCATAGAGTCTCCATGCACGCACTTCCTTATTCATCATCTCGTTTCCTACCGAATAATCCACTCTCTTGTCAAGTGATGGTTAGATATAAATCTAATACACTTCTAAATAGTTTTGACAACTTAAATATTTCGTCTGAAATATTCAAGTAATTTTAACTTGCGATCGCAAACGTTAAAGTCATATCCGAAAATTCATATTTAATCCTTTTAACAACATATTATAAAATGCTCTTCCAAAAGCTAAAAGCCAACATCAACCCTTTTATAGTCTTGTTATTATTAAATTTATCTCTATAAATCTCAACAACTTAATTATTTCATCTGAAATGCTTAAGAAATTTTAATTCACGAAAAGCAAATTAAAATGTCACTTCTCTATCAAAATTTATCAAAAATCTCGTAAACGTCTCGTTCTCATTTTAATAGTCTTGTTACTATTAAATGTATTCCAATAAATCTCGACAAGTTAACTATCTCATCCGAAATGTTAAAGTATTTTTAATTCTCAAAATGCAAATTAAAATGTTACTCAATATTCATGTCTAATTCGTTTTACAAAAACCTTAATCACGCCTCTATTATTATATAGATGGTTAATATCTTTTGTCACCCTTTCCGCTACTACCTTTAAGACAACCTCATACCTCGTCAGGTGATTGTTCTATGAACATTCGCAATGCTCGAGAAGAGCTATATAACTTCGTGGATGAAGTTCGTCGTTTGCTAACCGTCATCCGTCTTGACATTGTCAAGCTCATCGCTTTCGTCTTCATTTTTCTTCATTTATTCTACACTTTATGTCCGAATGAGCACGAATTAAATGGGAAGGGAAAACACACTCGTTCACATATACCCTTTAACCAAATACTCTCAAGAACTCACATATGTGATTCTTATTCACTAGAAACCAACTACAAGAACACTCACTTCCTTTTTAACTCAAGTACACCTCGTTCACTAAACCAAAATTAATTCAAGCCTCTTAACTCGTATGTCGATCATACACAAAATCTACAAGATACACTTCTACCATA
>BQNB010124607.1:0-19909 GCA_026074375.1 Tanacetum coccineum
TAGCAAATAGGAAAAATTAATCATGTCCCTCCATGTTTGCCCTGCAAAAATTTTCAAACTTTCAACTGATATTTTTTGGAAAATTTAAAAATCTATATATTGCTTTTCCAAAAACTTAAAAAATGCATACGCTTAGTAAGGCAAATCCAACCAGATTGACATTTTAACTAGCATAAAATTAGTCCACTAAAATTGTGAGAAATTTAGCCTTTGAATATATTCAGGTACCTACCTTTGGTACCCAAGATAATTTTTGCCTTTAGCTTGTTCGAGTTAGGGTTGAATGCAGTCATATGTGTCTATTCTGTCATTACGGATGTGTGCGTATGGTCTTTGTCGCCTTTTCTGGGACATTGGTATTGGTATAAAGTTATATGAGTGGGCCGGTAATTTAGTAGCTCCAGAACTTGTGCTTGATCATCATTTAATTGACCGCAGTGAGGTTAATTTATAGACAAAGTCGTATGATAAGAGGTGAAATAAATCCCTAAGCAAACATGTATCTGCAGCACTCGCTTTTAGTGTTGAGATCCCCAAAGTATCCAAAGAGCAAGAAAAATGTGCTCGATGAAGAAGAAGTTTTGTGCCATCCTTAGTTATCGCAGAATCTGGAATGAAAAAAATTATTAAAAAAGAACAAAAAAAGAGAAAAGAATAAAATAATAAAAGTTCAAAGTATGAGGCAAAGTTCTGGCTCATTAAATCAAATATCTGCTATTCACCCTCATCATTATCACGTTTTGCCTCTTTGAGATTTCTGTCTAGGTGCTCACGCCACAATAGGCATGTTTATGTATCTAGTACAAGCATATGATAGCGACCTAGATTATGTCTGTGTAATTGAGAGACTTCACAAATATAAAACCCTATCTAAGTGACTCGTGTGAATTCAAAAACAAACACTTTCCCTGTGTGAGGTGCTCTGTTATATGTCTATGCCTGAAAAGTTATAAAACTGGTAAACACTTGTTAATGCTAAAATAATTTTTTTCTCCAAGTCACGATAAATGATCTTGTTTTCTCGCTTTAATTGCTTGAGGGCAAGCAATAGCTAAGTGTGGAGGGATTTGATAAGGCCTAAATTATACATGTTTTCGGTGGCGTTATTTGCATATATTTGATCATTTCTCGTGAACTTTCGGTACTTAATCAAGTATATTTGCTATTATATGTTCTAGGTATGTGTCGTGGAAGAAAACGGAAGAATACACGAAGAATTGAAGCTTAAACGAAGAAAGAACTAAAGCTGAATGCTCCCCGACACCTGTTCACTTTTTTGATCATAACTCGGTCATACGAACTCCATTTCAGTTGGTTCAAGCGTCCACGCGAAGAGAATTCAATTATCTACAACCGTGAAAAAGGCCAACTGCTGAATATGCAGAAAGTGCGGCGGTTTTGGCCAAAGTGCGGCGCACTTTTCAGTCTAAGGAAAAATTAAATGTAATTAAATGCTAAGTGCATTAACTCACGAAGTGCGGCACACAAATAAGTTTGTGCGGCGCACTTTGGCCCATTTTTAGCCTATAAATACAGCCCCTAATCACCTCATTCCATATCTCTTACACACACAAACTCCAATTCGTTTAGAACACTTAGAGTGGGTGTTTTTGGTGATTTTGGCTTGACAAACCAAGGATCCAAACACCCCTTCAAACCACCATTACCACCATCGACTACCACCACTATCCACCATCAATTTCCAGATTATAATCCATCTAAGGAAGTAGCATTGAAGTGTAATTCGAATCTATAAGCGATTGTGACAGAATTGTTCATAGTTTCTGGGTTTTACTTTGAATATAATATAGTTTTTGTTGGGAAAACTTGTGAAATCATCAACATTTGCTCTTGAAGTTGGTATAAATCTTGTTTATCCTTTGAATATGATCTTTACTGAATTCATGATGAATGTTATGTGTTTTGTTACTTATTTGATCATGGAGTAGTCATCTTATGTTTGTTTGGGCAATATGTGATCTTGGGTATGGAGCGTTTGGATATGTGTTTATTGAATTGGTAAAACATATTTTATACAACAATATAGGCCGAAAGGGTTCTTTTATATATGTGTTTAATCATTCCACTTAATATATTGGTTATAATAACTTATAAAGGCCGAAAGGATTTGTTGGTATTAATCGATATAATCACTAGTTATATTTAAAGGCCGAAAGGATTTATAACTTGTGATAACTCTATTTTCTAAAACTTATAAACACTATTCCAAATACATCATTATCTAAGTGATCATTGCCTAAACAAACATACCTTAATCATTTGATTGAATCATCTTTTAATTGCTTTCGTTATAATATCTGATATATGCAAGATTTGGTTAATTTGATCCGTGACAATCTTATTAACCTCAGCACCTTAATTACAAACTATGAAAACTTCAATTCCCGTAGAATGACCTAGACTTACCTAAAGCTATACTATACACGAACGGGTATACTTCCCGAGTGTTGTGTTTTTAGTAAAAATCGGTATTTCTCATATTATAAATTTAAAGCTTGGAAAACACACATCAAGAGGTCTAGGAGGAACATCCAAAATGTTGTCAAGAAAAGGGTTCAAAGAATGAGGAGAAGTTGGTTCATTTGAAGATGGTGGTGAAATTTGAAGTTTTGATTGAAAAGAAGATGTGTTCTCTTGGCTTGATGAGGTTTGATTGGTGGATGTGGTTTTTGATGGTGCATTTGGAGGAGTTGGAGATGAAGAAGTTGTTGTAGGAGAAGGTGTGGTGGTGACATCTTCATCACTAGAGATGTTGACAAATAGTTGTCTAGGATGAATTATGGTTAGTTTGATTTTCTTGGAAGGGTTAGAAGAAGAAGCTTTGGTGGAATTCATGGTGGAATTGTTTGAGGAAGATGAAGATGGTAAGAAGAATGAGAATGATGCCTTATTTAATTGGAAAGCAAATGATCAAAGTAGAAAAGCATGAGAATTAAGAAAACAAATTCCAAAAGTTGTTTAGCAAAATGCAGGAAGTTTAGCTGGGTCTAATAGAGAATAGTCAACTACACAGAAAATCAAATAGTCGCAGTAAAGTTTCCGTGACTTTTGATGGCGGTCCCATATATACATGGAGGTCCCAAATATATAAGGGGGCCGTTCTCTGAAGACAAGGAAATTTTCTAGTTTTTCCTGTTTTTTTGCAGATCCTGTGAAAAATTTCTATTTTCCCCTTTTGCAATCAATTCTATTTCATCATGAATCATCTAATGCTTAACAATTAAACTCATAAAACTAACCATTCAAAACTCAATTAAATGAACACATATAAGCATATTTACTAATAGATAAGCATGCATATCATCATAGAGGTAATTATAGTGTATCAAGTACCATGAAAAAACAAGTGTTTAGGATGATAAAATCGAAAGATCATCCAAGGCAAGTTATGTTGCCCGTAATACATGCTAAGTTACCACTAAATAATGTAAGTTTTAAGTCCTTAAGCTCCACAAAACAATAAGTAATATAATTAATAATGTCATAACTTTATCTCAAGAATCATATCTTTTAAATCTGTTATCTTTGTAGAATAAACTACCACTAGCTTGTAGAATTCCATAAAGCAATATTCAGTCCTTATGTTTTCATTCTTGTTTTTCTTCTCAACTCCAAATATAATTCCCAACACATATATAACATGGCGGCTCCTAGATATAGTCGCCAAAAGTTCAATAATGACCCAACAATTTTGTCATAGACCCAATGAACCAATCCATATCCACTATAAACTCATTTTTTTCATCAAAAATAAAAAAAAACCCACTTTCCACCACCTACTTTTTTAAAATTAAAATATCTCACACACCGTAACGTTACGCACAAACAAAACATACCATCAGCGTGTACGAGAATTAATATCTTTACTATAATGGTCGACACTATAAACTATTCGTACGAACTTTTTTTATGATTGTATTCAAGTCATATACGATTTTTATGAACTCATATAGATTTAATGAAACATATAAGATTTTTATAGAAAAATCATATATGATAGTACGTTGTACGAATCATATATGCTTTTCGTAATTCCCGTAGACTGAGAACAAACTGAAAAAAGTTAGTCATAATCACAAATCATATATGATTTTTATAAATCATATAAGATTTTATGAAATCATATAATGAATTTAATGAAATCATAATATGATCCCGTTATACGAATCATATATGATTCTTAATAACGAATCATATATGATTTTCGCAATTCCGTGACTGAAAAAAAAAAACGAAAAAAAGTTTCTCTCGAAAGTATATCCGATGTCACCCGTCTAACTGAAAAGATAAAAAAATACTCGTTCTGCGATGGTGTATTTTTTGTCGAGTGACGATTTACCGTTTGTAAAGAATATTTTATTTTAAAAAAAAAGGTGGAAAATTAGTTTTTTATTTTTGATGAAAAATGAGTTGGTCATAATTGTTCATGTGGGTCATGACAAATTGTTGTCCTACCTTGATCTAACTCAGATATATAAGGGGCCGTCCCATGTTTTAGGGGGCTTCTCAAAAGGTCTGGAAATTTTTTTCTAGTTTTTTTGATTTTCTACAGATCCTATACAGAGAAAAAATATATTTCTATTTCCACATTTTTTGCAATGAACTCTATTTCATCATGAATAATCTAATACTTAACAATTAAATTCATAACACTAATCATTCTAAATTCAATCAAAGAAACACATCTATGCATATTGACTAATTGATAAACATGCATATCTCATAGAGGTAATTAAAGTGTCTTTTAAGTACCATGAAAAACAAGTTTTTACGATGATACAATCAAAAGATCATCAGGCAAGTTATGTGCCGTACTACATACTAATTTATCAACTAAATAATATAAGTATAAGTACTTAAGCATCAATAGTAATAAGTATATAATTTAATAATGTCCACCAAAGCACATTTCCATATTGCTCACTTCTTGATATTTCTCCACAAGTTTCTAAGGCCTTCCCGATTGATCTTAGTCCACCACGATGCTCGTCTCGAATCTGAACTTGACGGTTTATGATTTCGGTTTGACGGGTGTAAAAGGGTTCCAAGTGAGGGTCAATGTTAGGTGGGTTTTGAAAAACTTGAGGAACTTGATTGGTTAACGAATTGACATAACGAATGGGGGAAGGAGTGCTTGCACGCGAGGTCCCTTCGCCATTTCCATCATCATCATCATCATCATTAAGATGAGAAAAGGATGGTTGGTCAAAGGCGGAAGAAGAAGAAGTGGAGTGACGACCTCTTCTCGTGCCACGATCCTTTCTAGGCTTTCGCTCTTGTTAAGTGGCAAGAGGATTCATGACACGATCGTACAAGACATAAGATTCATTGTACAATTCACGATTTTCATTCATGATGACTTTAAACAAACGGGTCAATAACATACCATAGGGTAAGATCAACCGCTTTTGTTTAGTGACCCACTCCATTTGTTTTGCCATGAAATAGGCAAGTTTGAACTTTTCGGAGTGTACGACACAATAAAGCATGTAACAAAGACACGCGGGAACATGATCCCGATTACCCCCTAGACAAAAAACATTTTCCCGAATAATCTCTTCCAAAGGCTTCAGGATTGGCTCAATTTCACGAGTTAGAACTTGATATTCAAGAACATCAATTTCTTCCTCATGACAGATGCGACGGACTTGACCTTCTCTATCTATTCGAATAGACGAAATGATGTCATCAGGAGAAGGAGGGTTGGTTTGATATGGACCATCCGTAGGGACACCATATGCCAACTCGTCAAGTGACCATTTGTCAGTAAAGACGCAGGCACCCTCACAAGGTATGTCAAGAATTTAAGCAAATTCTTCAAGAGAGTAAGAAAAGAATTGATTTTGAATCACAAATTCGATGAACATTTCACCTTCATCGGAATAATTTATTTGATATTGAATATAAAACTCAAGAATGAAACGAGGACATATTTGGTCATTAATTTCAAGGAGACACTCAAACTCGACAAAGCTGAACATAGACCGAACATAATTTAGATCCGCAAAGTTGTCAAAAACCACCCGACCCTCATGAATGCAACGACTTTCAAGGTTTCTCAGTTTTTCTTTTATAGGTGTACGGTATTCATGTGATATTATTGGCATATAGGCTCTTGTATTTTTGTGATCTTCGGATGACTTACGAGGCATCATTTCCTAAAACAAAAGCAGAATCACATTTTATTACCGTTTACTTGTAATTTGTTATGCACATTGTTTCTAGTGTGTGCCTAAATGTGACAAATGTGGAGTAACGATTAACTCGACCTAAAAATTAAAATCTTAAGATTTAATCCAAACGCTCCTTAGTTTGATTTTGCTCATCCAAACATGTCGAAAAATACATATGAATTATGTATCTCGACCTTTGTTCATGAGATCATTATGCATGTGTTTGAAAATGTTTTTGAGTTGTATTGACAATGCATAACCACAATTTCATTATGTTCCTAATGTGATTAATTTGAAAATAAAATTAGGGTTTTGGTTCGAAATCAATTTTTCAACAAACTCTCAAATGTATGCAAATCCTATGTCTACGGGAAGCATATTAGTTATAAATTGTATCATAGTAGTATTAATTGTACAAATTTGAAAGAAACAAAAAATCCCTAATTTCAATTTTTGTGTTCATCATGAACCCTAGACTCAAATTGAAAGAAAATAGATGAAATGACTTACAATTGATGATCTTTAAGATATGAATGATTATAGGTGTTGATTTTATCTTCAATTAGTGTTTTAATGGGTGATTTTGAGTTTTTGGGTGGTTTGAGTCGTGTTCGTCGCTGCAGATATGAAAGGGGGTGTTTGTTTTTCTGTTTTGAATTTTTTTTGATTAAGTGTTTAATTTTAGTGTCTGCTGATGGCGGTCCCATATTGCCTGGCGGTCCCAGATATATTAGGGGGCCGCTTATGGTATGGGGGCCGCCCTCAACGAGGGGTTTTAGACTCAGTTTTTGACAAAAAATTTACAAATAGGAGTGACATTTTAATTTGTATTTCGCGAATTAAAAATGCTTAAAGTACTTCAGATGAAGTATTTAAGTTGTCATGACAAGGAATGGAACACGGACTAGAATTGAGACAGAAGAAGGAGAAGCGGACTAATGTGATTTATGAAATATGTTCCATCATTCCTAAACCAAGACGTAGATAGTTAAATGATTCACGTTTAATGGGTTTCGTAAGAATGTCAGCGATGTTGTCAACGGACGGCACTTTTTTGATTGAGATATGTCCTTTCTGGACATTATCACGAAGAAAATGGTGTCGAATTTCGATGTGTTTGGTTCGAGAATGTTGCATCAGGTTTTTGCTAAGGTCAATCGCGCCTTTATTGTCGCACATGATTGGGACGTCGTCGAGTCGAACGTCATAGTCAATAAGAGCTTGTTTCATCCATAGTGCTTGTTGACATGCCTTTCCGGCGCTTACGTATTCGGCTTCGGTAGTGGATATAGCAAGAGCGGTTTGTTTCTTTGAGAACCAAGATGTTAGACAACATCCCACGAACGTACAAATACCGCTAGTGCTATTTCAGTCCACATAATCTCCCGCATGATCAGAGTCGGCATATACTACTGTTTCTATGCCGGTCCCCTTAGGATACCATAATCCTAAGTGCGTAGTGCCTTTAATGTATCGGAAGATACGTTTAACCGCTTCAAGGTGAGAGGTTTTGGGAGCCTCTTGGAAGCGGGCACAAAGGCAGACACTAAACATGATACTGGGCCTAATTGCCGTTAGGTATAATAAACTACCTATCATGCCTCAATACTTGGTACTATCTACCGACTCACACTCTTCGTCTTTCGTGAGTTTGGTATCGGAGGACATGGGGGTTTTCATTGTTTAGATTCTTCTAAGCTAAATTTCTTAAGTATTTCTTTAATATATTTAGATTGATTAAAGAAAATACCATCTTCCACTTGTTTTATTTGTAGTCCAAGGAAGAAGTTAAGTTCACCCATCATGCTCATCTTGAACTCGTCATGCATGATTTTGGCAAATTCATCACGCATGTCTTGACAAGTCAAACCAAATATGATGTCATCGACATATATTTAAACGATGATGAGGTTTAAACTTTTCTTCTTAGTAAAAAGAGTGTTATCTACTGTTAGCCTCAAAATATTGAGTCGAACATGAAGTTCGTTCATTATGTATTTAAGTCTCGGTCAATTAATTAGTTAATAATCCGTTTTCAAAGTAATGAATATGGAGGTATGCCATGATTCCCTCCTCATTGAATTAAAAAACCATTCAGAAATGCACTTTTTACATCCATTTGGAATAGTTTTAAATAGTCTAAAGCACAAGCACAAGCTAATAGTAATCCAATTGACTCAAGTCTAGCAAATTAGGGCATAAGTTTCATCATATATCGATGCCCTCTTATTTAATTATAGCCTTGAGCAACTAACCTAGCCTTATTTTGAGAAACAATACCATTCTCGTCTAACTTATTTCTAAACACCCACTTAGTTCCTATAATTGTCATATTCCTAGGTTGTGGAACTAACTCCCAAACGTCATTAGCAATGAATTGATTTAATTCTTCTTGCATAGCGACTATCCAACTATCATCCGTTAAGGCTTCATTCACATTCTTAGGTTCTATAGTTGATATAAAACAAAAGAAGTTACTTTGGTTTTGGGCTTGTGATCTAAGGGTTCTTTGGTTAAGGTTTCCTATGACATTTTCTAATGGATGGTTCCTAGATTCCTTAATATTGACTATTTCATCAATCTCTAAAGTTTCATCCTCAATGTCATTTTCTAGGTTTTTCTTTTCGGTAACCTTAATTGCTTCTTCTTCATCTAAGTCATCATCCACCAAGAGTGATGTCTTAGAGGGTGGAGGAGTTTCATCGAATGTCACGTTAAGTGATTCTTCGACTTTCCTAGTGTGTTTATTTAGGATGATGTAGGCTTTACTATTTTGAGAGTAACCTAAAAAGATACCTTCGTATGACTTTGGGTCAAACTTTGTAAGGTAGTCTTTATTGATTTAGAATGAGCATTGCCTCCAAAAAATCTAAAGTAATCTAAAGTAGGTCTTCTATTACCTCTTAAAGTTTGTAGGGTGTATTGTTTTTTCCTAAGATGGCTCTAATTGTATTAGGTTGAGAAGTGTATGTTGAAGTCCAGTGTAACTGCGTTACTCCAAAACTTTTTGGTTAACGATATGCCATTTAACTAGTCCTACTCACTTTCTTGAAGTGTCCTATTTTTCCTTTCAACCACGCTATTTGATTGAGGAGTGCGTGGAGCTGAGAAGTTATGTGTAATTCCATTGGCATTACAAAACTCTCCAAATTGCACCTCATTATCAAATTCCCTACTGTGGTCGGTTCATATTGACACTATTGTACTCTATAATTGGTTTTGGAATTTTCCCTACTTATAATATTTTGAATTGATCGAAGGCTTCGGTTTTGTCCTTAAGGAATTGTCTAAGTATACCTAGAATAGTCATCTACTATGACTAAGGTATAGCGGTTTCCTCCGTAACTCCGTACGGCGGATAGACGTTGATCCCTCTTAAGATATTTTAATTGCATTTAATATACTCTTAGGGGGCTTATAATAGTCTTCATACTACCTTACTTGTGCGTTTTTTGACGGAATATTAAATAGACGGCGGGTTTGTGTAATTCGCGTTTTTTGACGGAATATTAAATAGACGGCGGGTTTGTGTAATTCGTTCATGACTAGGGAAATACATACACACATCAGAAGTGTAACAAAGCAATAAGATTAGGAGAAACAATCTAAGGAGTAGTACATGATTAAGTAAATACATCTTTTTATCATAAAGTTATCACCAGTAGTTTAGATTATATTTAGTTTTAATTAGTTAAACAAACCAACCTCTTAAACCATGATTTTACCTGCTTTCTATAAATAAAAATACAAAAAGAATCTTCTCTCAATCCCGTAGACCTCTGTTAGATCGTGATCGAGCCTTCCCAACCTATTCCCCTAGAGAACGATAACAACCCCCGAGTCTTGCCTATACTACACTGCAACGATTAGGTACATTGCCTAGGGAGTTGTAAAACTTCTTGTTGAAGTCTTTACAAGACCCAAACATCAAGTTTTTGGCGCCGATGTATAGGGAATAGTTAGGTTCCAACCATTATTTAACTTAGGTCTACTCGCTTGAATCCTTTCAAGTGAGATTTTATTTTCGTTATATTAACTTTCTTGTAGTCTATCTATTCTTTGTGTTATTTGTCTCGTAAATCATTCTCGTCAACCACCATAGGAGACGCGAATCCTATCCGTACTCTTGGAGATTACTCCATACCTAGCCACGAGGGCAATAGGAACACCATTGAGCTCCTCAAAGGGAACAATATGGTGCCTTTTTGATCCGACACCATCTGGTTGGTGCAAAACGGATGTTCATTCCACGGACTTCGGTCCGAGGATCTAAACCAACATCTCAAGGATTTCATAAAACATGTGGACTCACTTGACCTTGATGTTGAAAATAGGGAAAGAATGCGCCTGTGTTTATTTTAATTTTCCCTTCGCGATCAAGCTACCAATTGGCTTGAACGTCTTCCAACAAGATCCATCTCCACATGGGAGGATCTTACTACTCGTTTCCTAGCTTAATTCTTTCCACCGAGAAGGACTGCAAAACTTCGTAACGACACCCTGATGTTCCAACAACATCAAGGCGAGTCTCTCTCTGAAGCATGGACTCGTTTCAAGGACTTACTCCAAAAAGTCCCTCATCATGGCATCGATCGTTGGCTTCAAATTCAAATTTTTTATGATCATGTCTCCTTTCATCTTAAGTGTGAAATTGACCACGCCGGCGGCGGCCAACTCCGCGATAAGAATGCCGACTAATCTTGGGAAATCATTGAGAACCTTGCCCTCTACGGCCATGAGGGCTGGAATGACTCAAGTAACCCCGTCAAACAGGTCAAGGCTATTTCTACGCCTCAAAGCACCCTAAAAACACCTGACCGAAGACTTCTTGAGCTCGAAGACCAGATTAATTTCTTACTAAAGGGGTCACTACCGACACCTAGACCAAGCTTAACACACGCCCCTCAAGCATATGTTGAAGCAGTTTACTCAGACCCTCACCCACAAAACCTGAATGGGCCACCAAAGCAGAACCCCATTACATTTCATGAACGTACCACTCCAAACCCCCAGCCCCAGGCATTAGGAACCACTTTCGAGGCTTGAGTACGAGACTACATGGCAGCACACACCGAAAGGATGGAGAGGTTCAAGAATGCCATTTTCAAACATGAGAGAGGAGATCAACAATAGGATGACAGAGATTATGGAAACTAGAAAGAGGGGAGGGAGGGTTGAATAGTTTACAGGTTCTTTTTCGTTTTAAAAACTTTGCTTTTAAAATACTTAGATTCGAGTAGTATGTTTAACCAACCAACAATATGAATCAATCAAGTAAATATCTAAACTAATGGAAAATAACAATCACAACAATATAAGGAGATGAGAGAAGGAACAATCAAACCAAGACACCAAGATTTATAGTGGTTCGGCTACAAAGCTCTTCTTTGCCCTACTCGACTCCTCGAGTATCCTACTCTAGATTTCACTATGTCAACAATCTCCCTTCAGGCGAAGAAAACCGTTTACACGTCGTTTACATTATTTTCTGACACTAAGCTAAATGTCGAGTCCTAATCTTAGCTAGAACCAATCTACCACTTCATAATCAATACACGATCACTAGATCTACACTATCGGATTTACACAATATCCGAATCACACAAATACACAAGATAATTACAATAGAGATTTGATACTTAGAAGAAAGGAGGAGAGATCACTAATCAACACTTCGTTTCTTGGCGAATACGAGTGTTCTTCTCTTGCACTTGAATGAGAGGGAAGAGATGAGAAGAAGAGATTAGATCACTTGAAACAAGATCAAGAGATGTTAGTGATCAAGATATTTAGTGAGAGAAAGAAGGTTTTTAGAGAGAGAAAGAAGTGTGAGAAAATTCGTGCAAAGAGGTCTGATTTTCTGCAAGGAATGGAGCAGTATTTATAGGCAGGAAAATCCAACGGTCACTGGCGGCGGTCCCGGCGGTCCCAGATATATAAGGGGGCCGCCAGGCCTATAAGGGGGCCGCCAGGTAGACTCCGCTCCCTTTTTTGTCTTTTTGTGGGGAAGGTTGTATCTGGTATAGAAGCTTCCGTTTTGGGGAGAAAATTTGAATTTCAAATTTTAAGTTTTTAATAAAACTTTTCTTTTAATTAGAAAATATTTTGTATAATTAATTTTGTGAAATTCTTTTGTAAAAATGTAATGGATAAGAGAAAAATATTTTCTTGATCACTAATCATGCTTAATGATTTGTTTGTTCATACCTTAAGTGATTACTAATCTTAGAAATGGAATTTTACGATTAATAATTTGTAAACGTTTAATTTTATCGTAAACGTTTTTACATTTTGTTATTATCAAAACGTTGAGAGGTCAAAAATAAATAACGTTTTTAGCATTATTTGTATTAAAAAATAATGAAATTACTATCAATCGAGGTTAGATATTCCCTATGAAAATAACCTCTCGTGTAGGAACTCTCGTATGGTACTGTTAATTCTGGCCTGAATGTTGATAGTGTTAGTGTTATTTGGCTTCACTGTATTGTTTCAATGCTGTTATTTTTATGGTTGCACAATTTGAAATATTCAAAGTGTTAATTTTGTAACGGGGAAAAATCCCCGATTCCCCATTGAGGATCACCGTTCCCGTCGAGGATGGGATGGTACGTAACTTGTAAACCCGGACGGAGATAGGGACGGGGATGGAGATAGGTATTGAACTTCAGGGATGGGGATGGTATCAACTATTCTCAAAAATACCCAACCCCATTATTAAACGAGCATCGGCCACAACAGCAGGAACCCGCACCCACGAATGATATAAATACTATTGTTGCTTTGGCATCTCTAGTTATGTCAAAGATACACACACGTACGAGAGTAACATAAAACAAGGTTGACTATTCACATTAAATTTTATTTTGGAAGAAACATAAAATTAATTTAATTGATAAAGAAGAAAAGGAATTGAAGACAAGGAATACATAATAGCATATGTAATGAAAACATATGTGGTATTATAGTATCTTGTAAATAATATTTCACATTATTACATATTACAAAGATATTCTTATAGAGAATAACTAATTACATATGCTTCAATAACCTTAAATTATATATTTTTTTTGGTTTAATTATCCAAGTCTTTTGCTTAAAGAAGATTAGTAAAGCAAATTCGTGTATTGTGTATAAAACTGATATGCATCAATAAAATGAAGTCCAAGTCATAAACAAATTTGTGTATTGTTTCCTCGTGTGTATGCGTTGGATGGTAATAAACAGTGCACAGTTGCTCAACGGATTAGTTCTTTAGATTGGAATTTTGTGCTCAGGAGGAGTCCGAGAGGAGGTGTCGAGTTGAACCAATTTACAGCCATGCTGGAAGCTATTTGAGATATTAATCTTTCAGACGATATAGATGGATGGAACTGGGCTTTAGACTTAAAGGCTTTACGCGTTTCTTCGGCTTCGAAGTTTAATTGGTGGTTGTATGTGTTGAAAAAAACTACATATCGTTTTATTACAAAATAACCCATAAAAGACCAAAATTGTGCATTAAATGCTTGTATATCGCTTGTTTTGTCTTTTTAATTGTGTAGGTACGGATAAAGCAAAAATCACAAGAAAATGGTCAAAACCGGACAAACACGGGCACGGGAATGGAAGAGCACGCAAAGAGCCGGGAGAAAGCTATCAAAAGTCAAAAGTGGTCAACTCAAGTCAACCTTTGGTCAACCTAAGTCAAACCACAAAAAGACAAAAACTCCAAATATTCCCAAATCAGTCCCTCATAAATTCCAAAATTACAAAAATGGTCCTTAACTTTAAACGGGTGTTAACCCTTATACATCTTTGGCCCGTTATCTATAACAACCCAAGGCCCATTTCCCTTTTATAAAGCCCAAGTCAAAGCCCCGGGTCAAAATGAATTCAAACGCACCCTCTTATAAGTAAAAAAAGGGCGGGAGAAATAGTTTTTACTGTTCATCTCCTCCCCAAATTACCACGGGTCAAAAAGAGAGGGCAAATGCAAATTAATGACGTGGAAGTTCAATTCAAGTGATATAGTACACCTTGGCAGCAACAAACGTCACTCATGAGTTTTGATTGGCCAAACCCAACAAAGGATGCCACGAGAGCTTGAGAAGAAACACACAAGAGGATTGATTTTTGTGCTATATCACTCACAGAAGTAACACAAAGGTGTCACATCATGGATTGCCACGCTGGCAATCCGTGTGACAAAAAATCCAATCCAACGGTAAATAAGTTGGATCCAATGATTGAAGAGTGATCAAGGGCCAATATCAAATGGAGCGTGTAACTAACCTGCACCTGGAAGCTTCTTATTCGGGCTATAAATAGACCTTCACTCTCACACACACGAGTACCTTTTTTTCTAGCTTAGCTTTAGCTTTTAGTTTTTAGCTTATGTAATTTTCATTTTAAATGTAATTTTCCTTAAGTAAACTTTTGTAATTTTCCTTTTAAAGAGTATTGTAATCAAGTTTTTAGTGAATGAAATTGAGTTTTACCTTAAAATAATCTTTCATAAGCTCTTATTTCTCCCAAATAAAGTTTGTTACTGTTACATAAGCTCTTAAGCTACTCATAAGCTCAAACAAGCTCATCTAAGTCTCTAAGCTTAGGTTTGAGTTTAATTAGTCCCTTAATCTATTTAAACTTAAAAATCAGATAAAAAGTACCTTTGCTTAATGGATTTGGACTTTTGGAAGGGAAGCTTAAAATGGAAGAGCTTCCAAGGACTTAACTAGCTTATCCAAAAGATAAGCTAGAGCTGTTGATAAGCTCTTTGAGCAAATTGAACCTTTGTTTAGCTAAGGTTTATGTAAGTTTTCTCTTTACATTTTTGTCTCTAGTTTCTAGCTTATTAATTGCTTAATTTAGCTTATTTCTTGCTTATTTTAGCTTAACACTGTCTTTTTGTGCTTAATGATTAAGTTTGATAATCTGTTTTTCACTTAAGTAGCTTAGATCTCATTTTCTATTGTTTTACCTATTGAATCTGTCATAGTTCAATTATGAGTAGAATAGCTATAGATCTTTGTTTCTGGCTTATTTGAGTGTTAAAATAAGTTCATAATAGTAGATATAAGTTGTTCAATATCTGGTTATAAAGTTTAATCATTAGATTTTAAAATTTGCAAGCTTAAATGAATTTTAAAAATGATAAAGGGGTGTTTGGCTCAGCAGTACTAACTGAGAGTTAGTACTGTTTGAGGTCATTTGGTCTTTTGGGGTTGATTCAAGCTTCATAATTAAGTTGTGCTTATAAGCTTATTTCGCGGCTTATTTGATAAGTTGTGCTTATAAGTTTATTTTTCCTAGGTTTTAATTAGTATAAGCTATTTTCTGTAATTTTTCTAGAATTTTTATAGTTCGTTTAGTATTTTTAAACATTTATTTTCATTAAAAACTTTAAAAAATCATAAAAAATAGAAAAATAATCAAAAAAATATAAATCTTTTTTAGAAAATTTTCTTTTATCATAAAGTTCATAGGAAAATTAGTTTTGCTTTCGTAGGGTCTAAATTGCAAAATTTCATTTTTTAAAGAACGGGATTCGTTCCCGTTCTCGTTTTTCGTGTTTTAACGCTCATTTTAACTCCGTTTTTGTTCTAGTTTTCTTTAAACTTACTTTTTAGTCAAATAGAGTCCATTTAAAAAGAAAAAAATTAAGTTAGGTTTATTTTTAGTAATTTAGGGTTTTTGACCTCCGTTTAAGGGTCCCGTTTTGCGTTTTTAGTTAAATTTTGGTTTCCCGTTATTTGTCTTTATGCTTAATTGTTAGAATTTGTTAATTTTAATTTTTAAAAAGTAGATAATCAAATCACCTTTGTTTTCAATTCAAATCATTGTCTGAGCATCTAACGTGGTTTCAATTTCAAAAGTCGTTAGGAGATAACGACCCAGGAATCATACTTCCCGGTTTATATACGTATTTTATTATATATATTTGTGAAGATTTTCCCTTTTCACTTTGTCTAAGGGTAATTGGTAATTTTCCATTAAATTTTCGTTTATATTTCTATTATTACGATAATATAATGATTCTAACCGAATCACTTTTTGGCGCCGCTGCGGAGACTTGTGATTTAAGATTCTCTCGTTTGAAGTTGTTGATCGTGACTTTGAAGGAGACTTTCGTTTTTGAAAGTTTTGTTTGTTAAAAAAATATAAAAAAATAAAAATAAAAATATACAATAAAAAAATTATAACATGCAAAAGTAAAAATATTTTTCCTTTCTTTAGTATAATTATCATATAAAAAATCAAAAATATAAAAATTGTCCATAATAAAAAATAAAATAAACAACGTTGGTAAAAGAACACCAACAAATAATACCTTCAATTGAGGTATTATCCATTAGTAAGTTCCCAACTTGAATCAAAAATTTAAAAAACTTACCATTTGTGTCATTTACGAAATACGGCTCACCTTAAAAGTAAAATTTTTAAGAGCTACCGTGAAGTAAATTTGATTATTTGGGTTAAGTTGTCTATCTCGTTATCCGTTAAAATAGTTTGTTTAAAAGAAAATTAAAAAAAAAATAATAAAAATTTTTAGTTTAAATTTTCTTTTTCTACTTTGTGCATGCGCACTCGTTCTCAAACCCGCAACCGTAACCGTCAACAACAAGCCAACGGCTGTAGTACTACCCATTTCTTTAGAAGAACCTGTTGTTATTCCTCCCCCTAGTCGATGGTCTGATAACCAGGACTATGGCCACAATTGTCCAATCAACGAGTGGGTACGTGGATGCAAATTTAATTCTGAATCAATGCAATTTTGAGTTAAAGCATGGTTTGATCTATTGTTCAAAAACAAACAGTTTTTGACATGATAAGAGGATCCACATGTCAATGTTATTTTAATAAGATTACTTCAACAATGAGATTCCCGGATATCCCGAGCACGTCAATTAAGCTTATGCTTTTTCCATTTTCTCTTGAAGGTTCAGCCCGGATTTGGCTAGAAAAAGAACCTCCTCGATCAATTTTGACATGGGATGATCTTGTTTCAAAATTCATTAATCAATTCTTTCCTCCTTCAAACCCGACATATTCGTTCGTAACGAAATCACGAGATTTCAACAATTATCTGGCACAACCGTTTTATGAGGTTGGGATGATATAATGACTTCTTCGGCATGTCCACATCACGGATTTTCAGAATTACATCAATTAGATACGTTTTACAATGCTTTGAATGCTAATGATCAAGATTCGTTGAATTCTGCTACGGGTGGAAACTTTTTGGATAAGATGCCTCGTGAATGCTTGAGAATTATCGAGAGTAAATCCAAGGTTCGTAATTCACGAAACAAGGCAGTCGTTGCTAAAGTGAGTTCGAATTCATCTACCCCTGGAATTTCACCAGATGTTGTTGCTCTTACAACCGAAGTTTCTGAACTTAAGAATATGATGAAGACTATGCTTATCGACAAACAAAAAGCCCAAGCTCCCGCACCCGTAAAAGCGGTCGAGCAGAGTTGTGTAACTTGTGGAGGTGCTCATTCTTATAGAAATTGTCCAGCCACCGATGGCAACGTTTATCGAGACAACATTCAAGAGTACGTTTCACAAGCTGTTGCAGCCAATTTTAATCAAGGAAATACCAATTCTAGACCTCCGATGGTTGCAAACCAAATCCGACCTCCTGGTTTTCCTCTGATTCAAAACAATCAAAACCGTTTCAATCAGAATCAAGGAAATAATTTCAACCAAAATCGAGGAACCAATTTCAATCAAAACCGTGGAAATAACTTATATCAAGGACAAGTGTATCAACCTCCGACTAGTTATCATGCTCCTATTTAGCAAATGCAAGGTGTTTCCAAGTCAACTACCAGTGTACCAAGGACAAGTTCGTAAATTCCAATACCGCTTCATCTTCGAATTCAGGTCCTCTTCTAAGTAACACGGTTACTAACCCGAAGGAAGACTTGAAGGGTATTACTACCAGAAGTGGTACTGCTTATCAAGGACCTTTCGATTCCCTACTTCATTTCTCATAAAAGTAGTTAGAACGTAGGACTGAGGTAACAAAGGACACCGTTTTTCCTACTAATAACGGAATTACCGAAGACGTCCAACCTCCGGTTGTCCCAGTTGAAAACCAAAATCCAGTTTCTGAGCCAGTTGTTGCTTCTGTTAGTGCGCCGATGCCTAACCCAAAACCGTCGATTCCTTATCCGTCAAGGCAAAATGATGAGAAGCGCGATGAAAACGCTAGCAAATAAAAAGAGAAATTCTACGAAATCTTTAAAGATTTGAGTTTCGAAATTAGCTTCATGGATGCTTTGACTCTTATGCCCAAATTTGCTTCAACTCTTAAAGCCTTAATCGAAAATAAAGAAAAACTTAGTGAGATGGCTAGAACCCCTTTGAACGAACATTGCTCGGCGGTAATACTTAACAAGTTACCCTAAAAACTTGGTGACTCCGGCATATTCCTTATTCCATGTAAATTTCCTGGAATGGATGAGTGCTTAGCCTTGGCCGATCTTGGCGCTAGCATAAATCTCATGCCATTTTCCGTGTGGAAAAAGCTTAACCTTCCAAACCTGACTCTGACGTGCATGACACTAGAACTAGCGGACCGTTCGATCTCTCGATCGATCGGTATTGCTAAAGATGTCAACGTTAAAGTTGGTGTATTCCAGTTTCCAGCCGAATTCGTAGTCGTAGATTTTGAACCAGACCCTCGAGTACCTCTAATTCTCGGGAGGTGTTTTCTTAAGACCAGTCGTGCTTTGATAGACGTGTACGAAGGTAAATTAACCCTTCGAGTGGGCAATGAGGCCATTACTTACAATCTTGATCAAACTTCGAGATACTCGGTTAATTATAATGATATAACGGCGAATCAAATCGACGTTGTTGAATTAGCTTGTGAGGAGTATTCTCAGGAAGTTCTAGCATTTTCAAACGTGATCGCAAGTGGCAATCCCACTCCCAGATATGACCCGTTAGTTTCAAATTCTTCTCCGACTCTCACTCCTTTCGAGGATAGTAATTTTCTACTTCTCAAAGAAGCTGATGCTTTTCTTGCTCTAGCCGACGATCCAACTTCACTGGAAGTTGATGAATCCTATTATGACCCAGAGGGGGACATTCTTATTCTCGAATCCCTCCTTAATAGTGATCCTTCACCACCTCCGAACCAAGGAAAATATTTGTCAGAAATTAGAAAGGAATTTAAAATTTGTAAAGCTAAAACTACCAAATCTTCAATTGATGAACCTCTTGAGATCGAACTTAAGGGCTTACTGCCTCATCTCGAATATGCATTTTTGGAAGACAACAACAAGTTGCCATTCATAAATTCCAAAGATTTGAGTGTCGATGAAAAGACCGCTCTCATAAAGGTTCTAAAGTCCCGAAAGCGAGCCATCGCTTGGAAACTCTCCGACATAAAGGGTATTAACCCGGAATTTTATTCTCATAAAATTCTTATGGAAGAGGACTACGAACCAGCGGTCCAACATCAGAGAAGGGTTAATCCAAAGATCCACGATGTCATTAAGAAAGAGGTTGAAAAACTTCTTGAAGATGGATTGATCTATGATAAGTGCTTAATTACACATATCTTTTACCTCCAAAAACGAGCTTAAATGACCAAAAACAGACAAAAACTGCCAAATATATGTTTGTTTTGCATTTGTATTGTGCAGGAAGTGGATATCAACAAAAAGACAGAAAACCAAGCCAAAATGACAAAACTGAGCATGGAATGGAAAAGACTG
>BQNB010124608.1:0-19909 GCA_026074375.1 Tanacetum coccineum
AATTGGTGTTAAGATAGAAACATAAAACAAATAGTCCCATATAATCTAAGGTATCCATAACGGTTACTGTTCATCCATAGCCTAAGTCTTCAAGTGCGAAAATCTAATCATATCATCATAATGGGTTAGCTAATAATGAGATCTTGCGGAGCATGCTAACCCATTCTTCACTAGGTAGCTTATAGTTGCACCACCTTTTTACTTAGTTGGTTTTATAACACGTAACCAACATCAAGAGTTATATCACTAGGTGGCTTATAGTTGCATCACCTTTCTCTTTTTTTACAATACTCCTGTACATCACATATAACATATCCCCCCACTTGAGATAAATAGTATTGAAAGTGATAATACCAGGGGGTCTTCCATGATCAAGATAATATATCATTAAAGTAAGTGCCAATCTTTGAACCATTTTCCTGAACCATGAATTTAGGTAGCCAGAAATTTTAACACAAATATAAATATAGACTACAGGGTTGGCTAAAGCGAAATGGTGTAACGAAACATATAATAATGGGTGAAAACATAGATTGGCTTAACAGTATCTTGCATTAATGATGAGTGCAACAAAAGGGTTTTAACACGAGAGGTCGACAAGTCAGTGTAACAAGTCGATAAACACACATAATGGCTATTTGGGTGAATTCCTAAATGTTGCCTTCTTGAACCATCTATTCCTGCTAATCAATTAGGTCTTGAAATGATGTACATGCCAAGTTCTAAAGTCTACAATACTACCAACACACTCAATATTTTGGTGTATTTTTGTATAATGAGATGAAAACAGAACATTAGGCTTAAACCTCACTAAGTAATAATAAAGGGTAATCTGCATTCGGCAAAGATTAATTCTAGTTTAGTAAGAAAAACATGTCAAAATTTTTAAAATCGGCACCATTTTTCAAAGAAAACTAGAAAATCAAAGGAAAGAATAGGTCAAGTGATAATTCTACTCCGATCCCCCACTTGTTTTGTACAATGTCCCTATTGTACATTAAGGAAATGAAATAAACAGGAAGAGTAGAATTTGAACAAGAAACTCCCTTGAGCATTGCTTCTGATCATGCAAAATGTAAAAAGCTGTCAGAGAAATCCAGAAAATCTCCATCTTGAGCAAAGCTTATTTTCCCCTGTAATCACTAAAACAAACTTACAGCATAAAATCACTCAAAGAGAAATATACAAGAAATACAAACCTAACTCACTTTCGTAGAAATCACGGTTGCATACCACTTGGTGGCCCAAGTGCACCAGTGAAGTCTTGTGAGGGTTTCTAGAGAACATACCCACAAAGTTCATTTAGATATAAAAGGTTTAGCATTACGTTAAAACTTAATTTTAAGGTTTTTCAGAAAGAGGTTACGGCGTAACTCCGGTGGTTACGCCGTAATCATGTGGTATTTTAAAATTTTAGTTTATAAGTTTACGGCGTAACCATAAGCAGGGTTACTGCGTAATTGAATAGGTTACGGCGTAACTTTTAATGTTACACCGTAACTGCTGCTAAATCAACAACGCTATCACACAATTACGGGTCGAGTCGGTCTCGAAAGTTGCCTCCTAACTGCTGGAACCTACAAAACAAAGTAAAACATGCAAACCAACTAATATGCAAAGAATGAAATTCATTGATAAAAAGATGGATTGTCTCCCGACAAGCACTTTTGTTTATTAACGAGTCTTTAAGTTAGACTCATGCCCACTCTATGTTTTGTCGTGGGTATCTTCTCCTTGGTTCATTTCTTGTCGGATCATTTTTTTGAATTGTGATCCGTTCTCTCTTCCCAGAGACAAGGTGTCTTTTATTTTGTTGGTAACACAAATGAAGTTATTCCCATTATCAAACGAATATCTGGTTACTTCAAAAGTTTCCATGTGAACCATAGGTGGATCGTATTTCGTATCTCCATTTTCCTGTTTTTCATCCTCTTCTAACCAATAATCGTACCATCATTCTTTGGCCTTACCTTGGATATTTTATTAGTTTTCCCATAACATTTCAAGAATATGGCCCTTATTTCCAATTCCTAATTTATATTCATCGGCTAGTTGCTCGATTTCAAGATCAAAACCCACTTATAATCATCAAAGCTTCTTTCACCCACTTATAATCATCAAAGCTTCTTTCCATTAGGTATTTGTTAGGATCCAATGCCTCTTCGAAACAATCGATGACCCAAGATTTCAACAAGGCCTTCTTTACTGATTCGTTTACATTTGTGTGTCCCACTTTAACTATCATCCATTCTCTAAAGGTGTAGTCCTTAGGCCTAGGCTTGTTATCATGTGAATTTTCTTTATACCATACCACATAACTTTGTCCCCAATTAAGTTCATTTCAGATAGACAACACTCTCTATCTGAATAAATTCGAAATTCGGGAAATGGTTTTAAGTTCTACCCCTTTTCATATTTTTTCTTTCACTATCATGGTTACAATACCAAATTCCTAAATTCCTGGCCCTAGTTCTTTCGTAGATTTTGACCCCTCCGTCGCAGATACTCTTGTCGGGGTTACAGGTGTGCCAAATCCTCACCTTTCCATTTTAAGTTTCCACGATAGGTTTACAAAGATGTTTGACGGGAATGTATTCGTCAAGCCTTAATTTCTTTTTTAACTTGTTGTTCTTGCCTATCCTGCAAATTATCTATTTTTAATGATTTTAAAGATGGGTTTCCTGGAGGGTGACTAGGTCCATTATCACTGATTAAATTCATCATAAGGATTTTTTCTGTAGGGACCATAAAGTTATGGTCTTTTTTCTCTATGTCAAAAATAATCTTATCGTTACCTATCCCAAGTGAAATTTCCTTGTTAAAAACATGGATTTTGGCATGAATGGTAGCTAGAAAGGGTCTTGCCTAAGATAATAGTTTCATTAGGGATCCTATTGATGATCACAAAATCAAAAGGGAATAGGAATTTTATCAATTCTTACTAGAATGTTTTCAACCACCCCTAATGGTGTCTTTTTCGTCATATCGGCCATTTCTATAAGCATATTGGTTTTCCTAAGGTTGGTCAGCTTTAAGAATTCAAATATACCCCTTGGCATGACATTTATACTAGCCCCTAAATCGGTCATAGCATAAAAGTGAAAATCACCAATAGTACAAGGAAGTGTGAAATTCCCCAGATTTTGCTCCTTAGGTGGTAATTTGCACGGTAGGACCTTGGTCGTCCTTTCCTCGTTATTTTGAGCTACCTGAGAGTTAGAATCAGACAGAAAAGATACTCCGTGGAGATTGTTAAGCTTACTTGAAGAGATAGGTATATTTGACGTCTTATGATCAGCATTAACCACTTTGCATTGCCCTGTAGATGAGCTTGGAGCTCCATTGGTTGTCCTAGACTGGAGTTCCTTGGTTAATTACTTGACTTGGGTTTCTAGATTTTTAAGAGAGGCGCTCTAGTTCCTAGTGTTAATTTTCCGCATTTTCTTGGAGTTTCTTAATCCATTCATCCATTTGGGCGCTTCTTCGTGCTGATTCTTCTTGATGCTTATTCAAGCTTTCCTAAAGCTCTAGTCTCTTCTCCCTATAAGGTGGTTAATTATCTATACGAGTGTAGTATCTCGGTGGTCCTACGTGAAACTTGGCTTCATTACTTCTGTTGAAAGGAGCGGGGCACCCAAATTCATCATACTTGACCTCTTCTACGGGATTGACTTTTTCATTGAGAGGACATTCTTTGTTAAGGTGGGGTCCTTTACAGATTTGACATCCAACTTGGATCGCATGAATATTTTCTTTTAGCTTTTTCATATCGCGTCCCAAGTTATCCAATTTACTTACGATTGCAGCAAGTCCATCAGAATTTTTGTTGTTGCTAATGTTCCTGCTTGATGTCTTATCGTGCCACTTTTGAGAGTGGTCAACCATAGTTTGTATTGCTGTCAGAGGTTGAGTTGGTGTCATCCCATGAATTGGTCCCTGCGAATCAAGCAATTGACGGTTCATAGTGCTCAAACCTTTATAAAAGTCGTTACCTTTTGATGGCTGTTTATGTCGTGGGTCGGGCACTTATATAGCAAATCATTATATCGTTCCCAAGCTTGGTATAATGATTCATCAGTTTCTTGCTTGAAGTTGTGGATGTCTTTAAGCTGTTTAGCAGTCTTGGATGGTGGATAATACATTTGGATAAAGGCCTTTTTAAGGAGGTCCCAAGTGTTGATAGCTCCTGGAAAGAGTTTATCCACCCATCTTTTAGCAGATCCAGTAAGAGTGAACGGGAACACACGTAGTAGTATTGCGTCTTATGATCTCAGGAATATTGAACAAATTACCTGTTAGGACTCGATCAACATGATCATGGGCATCCTCATTTTTATTCCCGGAGAAGGTGTCTTCCTTTAATTCTTACATGAATTGACTCTTGATCTCAAAGTTAACATTGCCTCCGATTTCTGGTTTAACCACGCCCGGTGCCTGGTTTTCTCGTGACAATGCTAAGTATTGTTCCATGGTTAGAGTTGATGAGGTGTCATTTTATACACTATTTTAGGGTCATTTAACCCCTTAAATCATGCAAATATGCTAGGTTCATATGCCTTAATCATTTGATTTTGGTTTTTAGCACTTGGATGGCATTTGGAGGAAATACACGTGACTTAGGCTCATTTAGAGAAGAAACAGACAAGACTACGGACCTACACCAAATCTCTTGAAGAATTGTACATATAGCCCGTGGAGACGGCGTCGCAGGCATAAAGCGACGCTGTTACAATTTTTCTAGTAACGACGTCAGGAAAATGACGACGGCGTCAGGACGTAACCGACTTAAATCAGACCTAGAAGATTCTATCTTGTGATGGCGTCACGACTACAACTTGATGCCGTCATGATGATTTCTCTATATATACAAAACCGAATTTAGGGTTTTAAGTGTGTTACTTTGTATAACTTTTGGGAGCCGAACCCTAAGTACTTTGTCAGCTTTTAGGCTGTCTTTAGGGCTTAAAAACCCTATTGTAAATGATCTTAATCCATGTTTTAATCAAGTAAGATTATTTATCTTTAATCATTCAATATATCTATGCGTTGTTTGATTAATCTATGTTCTTGCTTCCTTTATAACATGTTAGGCTAAACCCTCCTTTGTATTTGCTTATGATTGCATGAAAGTTTGATTGCAGATCCTTTTACTATTGCTTCTGTGATGATGTGCGCTGTTAGCTTTAGAAAACTAGCCATAAAGATTTTAATATTGCATTAGAGTTCTAGGAAATGCGAGTCTTGTGTAAAAAAGGTTACCATTGATAACAGTTTTTCATATACCTATATCCATATATGGTTGCATCCCTATTAAGTTTATTTCAATTGCCTTTAATATACTCTTAGGGGCCTTGTAATAGTCTTCATACTACCTTACTTGTGCGTTGCCTTAACGAAATATTAAATAGACGGTAGGTTCGTGTAATTCGTTCATGACTTAGGAAATACTTACACATATCATCACGAGTGTGACAAGGCAACAGGTTCTAGGAGAGCAATCTAATGAGGAATGCATGATATAGTAAATACTCTATTTTATCCATAAAGGTTTTCACCAAGTAGTATAGATTATATTTAGTTTAATTAATTAGTTAATCAACCAACCCCTCAAACCATTGATTTATTGCTTTCTATAAAATATAAAAATACAAAAAATAATCTCCTTTCAATCCTGTAGATCTCGGCTAAGCCTTGTTTGAGCCTTCCCAACCTATTCCCCTAGAGAACGATAACAACCCCCGAGTCTTGCTTATACTATGCTGCAACAATTAGGTACACTGCCTAGGGAGTTGTAAAACTTTGTGTAGAAGTCCTACGACTACAGCACATCAAGTTTTTGGCGTGGCTGCTGTCAGGGAATAGTAGGTTTCAACTTAGTTTAGCTTTAGGGTCTACTCGTTGATTCCTATCAAGTGAGATTGTATCTTTCTGTCACCATTAGTTATCTTGTAGTATATCTTTTCTTTGTGACTTTTGTTGTAAGTCACTCTTTCGTTCACCTTCATGATGTATGCAAAGACCACCAACCACACCTTTCAAAAAACTACTCGAAAAATCAACCTTCCATTCCAAAGATTAGCTTGATATTCTACAAAAGCGAGATAAATCTATTTACGATGTGTGGACTCGTTTCAAAGACTTAATCCAAAGAGTCCCTCATCATGGCCTCGATCTATTGTCCCTTACTCGATTCTTTTATGATCATGAAGCCATAGAAAATTTCGCCCAATGCCAAAAAGAATGGGATAACCCACCAAACATTATTTTTGAACAAGAAGTAGCAAATTTGAAGGCTCAAGCAAAAGGATTGTTTGGAAATGAGAATGTTTGGGTTGAGATGCATAGAGGTATAGCATGTGATATGGTGGAAAATCCAAAACCACAAAGTACCCCACAATTCCTCCCATCATTTAAGGAAAACACACTGCCCGTGACTTACCCAGATAAAGTAAAAGAGATTATAGGAATCCCGATTGAGGTAGAACCTTTAGACAAAACACCACTAGAGGATTTAGGCTTGAATACTTGTAATCATGACATTCCTCTTAGTTCTAGGGAAATTCCTAGTTTTGATGAACTAAGCAACCAAAAGCCTTAACCTAAGTGTTCCATCTTAGATGTCAATTTGGGAGAAGAATGGGCCCGTTACCACCCATCAAACCACATAGTCCGGATAGTTTTAGGATGAAGGTAGTAGATAATTTAACCATTCATACACCGCCTTCACCTCACGTGGCGTCTTTCTACCATAGGGATGTGTATTGATATTATCACCAATTTCTAGATGATCCTAAGAAGCATTATGGATTTAAAACAGGTTTATTAGGACGTAGTGGATCCCTAGGTGTTGATTTTTTGAAATTGGAGATGATAGAAGATGACTGGGATTGGAATTTAAAGAAGTTTCTTTTTTAGGAAGAGGACTTAACTCACCTGTTAGGCCAAAAGAAGTAGAGAAGGATAGGATTAAAGAAATACACCATTTGGAGCATATGATTCAACAACCAATTTTTCAACATGTGACCCCTTCTCACAACAACGGTGTGTACCGTTACTATCACTCGCACTTGAACTCAAGTGTAGGGGAACCCTCCTATTTATCTGTTAAATAAGGGTAGAGTCAGGCTTGCGACTCGAACAAAACAAGCGCTTCTTGGGAGGCAACCCAAGCACGTCTCATTTACCCAATATTTATTTTCCCGCATTTAGGAGTGTCGTGTGTTTTAGTTCTTTATCGTTTATTCTTTTATGTTTGAATTAGTTTGTAATCATGCTTTGTTTTGTTTGTAACTTCATCTTATTTACAATCAAAGGTATTTTGCAACAAAATAAGTGTAGGGGAAATATCCTGTTTTTAAGAACAAATTCAAACATAATAAACAAATTGTTTAGATTAATTCGCGTCAGTTTTGAGTCATATGATTGTATTGACTAATCTCAGGCTTCATGAAGTAATTCATGCAGGAAATAACTTATATAACCACCGTTGCTGGTAAGTTTTTCAAGAAAACAAAAGAAAATTTTGCTCGAGGCCCTGATGACGGCGTCAGGATTATCCTGACGGCGGGTCGTCAACCCAACTACAAGAAAATTTAAAATTTTCTCAAGTATTCTCAAAAAATAATTTGCACAACATTTGAGTTAAAATTTTATAAACCCGACAGAAACCTATGATTACATCATTACTCTCATCCTATCTTTACTGCTTTCATAGAGTTAAACCCTAAAGTCTCATTGCATTATATATTATCCCGCGTTTTTATGCTTGGTGTGTTGTTGTCTTTTGTCTTTGATTACCAGGTTTATACTTGATGAGGAAGAAGCTTGAAAGTTCTTAGGAAGTTTCATTAGACGATTCTTGGAGGACAAATTTAAAACCAGTTATCGTATGTTTCTTCTATTATTGGCAAACAGGGGAGTATACTGTTTCTTTTATTTGTTTTCTTTTCCCTTTATTCGTTTTTATGGGTACTTCTAAAGAACATTGGGGACAATGTTCGACTTAAGTGTTTGGTGGAAATAAGCCTTAGAAACTATTCCTTCATTTGCCATTTGCTTGTTCCTTAAAATGATGGGTAATATATCGAAACATAGCGTAAAAGGTAATTTTGACCCAAATTTAAATTTTTTTATGACACATACCGACGAAAACCAAGTATTAATAGCGTCTCATGGATAGGAATGTATATGACTAGCACAAAAACCCTCAGAATTCCACCCCAAAAATGTGAGGTTCGCCTTTAGATCTTTAGGAATTCGGGTATCTATTATTGATACCCAAGATAGTTTATACCTTTAGCTTTCTCGAGTTAAGGAGTGAGCAGTCATATGTGTCTATTCTGTCGTTACGGATGTGTACGTGTGGTCTTTGTCGCCTTTTCTGGAGCATTAAGATTGGTATTAAATTATATGAGTGTACCGGTAGTATATTAAATTCTAGAACTTATTTTTGTGATGCATCCCGAGACCGCATAGTAAGTTTAGGATTTGCTTGATAAGAGGCACTAGGATTAACCCATGTTTTAAACCTATAATTGTTATGATGGTCACACCGATCATATAACTATCTCACACCTTTGTCATGCACTAACCTTTAGTGCAGGATACCCCTAGTACAACCCTCCAAGCCTATCCTTTTTCACGGTTCTCGTAATTTTCTAGTTAAGTCAGACTATTAATGAAGAGCATTGTCACCCTTTAACCAATTGTTATACCCAAATCGCCTTAGTCTACCTTGTATGTACTCGCTTTTAGTAAATTATTGTTTTAAACCAAGTTAATTATTTGAGTACACAGTTGCTAAGTCCTTATCCTTGTAAATACTGCTTTGGAACGATTGGGATTCATGGTAGTATTTATTTCACTAAAGAATAGGGAAGAAAAGTTAAGTCAATACCCCCATATATTTGTTAGATGATCTCCATGTTATTTTGATCCACCTCAAATTGGGTCATTAGTTAGATTGTAAATATCGAGCATGTAGAAGCTCAAATGTAGGGGTATGTGTTATAAACCCCAAGTGATGTATTATGTTATTCAAAAAAAGGGAAAAACAGAAAAGAAAAAGAAAGATATTGATATAGAGTTGTGTAGAGTTTGTATATCTTTGTCCGAGTCTTGGCTTAGCAACCAAACCAGCGTGTATTCGTGTAAATAATTAGCTAACCCTTCCACTCCAAATTCACCTAAAGCCACCCAAATGTATCCCATCCATTTTCATTTTTATTATATGTTATATTACACTTACACCCCACAACCATTTAAAAGACCTCTTGGATAGTAATGAATAATGCTTGCGCCTAGCGGTGGAGGTTTGATCCTTTACCAAGCCTATGGTAATTTATATGCTCTGACAGGTAATGAGTGTTGATTTTCTGTTTCCCTCTTATGTTATAATTTATTATACTCCCGAGTGAAAGAGAGAATCCCAAACACTTATGTGAGGTGCTAGTATATACTTTCCGTTCTTTTAATTACGAGGCCTATAAGGTTGTGTTGTAAAATACTTTTAAAGAGTAGGTAAAATGACCCCTTATATTGTTATTGTCTAGATAGAAAAGCCCATTTACTTGAGGACAAGCAAATCCCAAGTGTAGGGGTATTTGATGAGGTGTCATTTTATATACTTTTTCGGGGCCGTTTAACCCTCTTAATCGTATGTTTATGCCCAAAATAGGTACTTAATCGTTCATTTTCAGGTATTTTGCATTTGGAAGGCATTTAGAAGAAATACACGTGACTTGGGCTTATTTGGAGAAGAAACGGACAAGACTACGGACCTACACCAACATTGCTTAAGAATTTCTCCTCAGAAGCTGAAGACGGCGTCACAGATTACACGTGACTCCGTCACAAATCCTACTACGACGGCGTCACAAGATATCGTGACGACGTCAGCCCGCACGATCCAGCCCAAGATCTAGAATATTCTTATCACGACGGCATCACGATTAAAATGCGACGCCATCGCAATGATTTTCCTATATATACAAACTCGAAATTAGGGTTTTAAGTGTGTAACTTTAGAGTAAAAGAAAGGGACGAACACTAGTTCATTTAGCAGATGTTAGGGATGATTTTAGGGCCTTAGAACCCTATTGTACTTCCTTCAATTCATGTTTTAATCAAGTAAGATTATCCTAATCATTCAATATGTCTATGTGTTGTTTGATTCATTATTGTTCTTGCTTTAACTTTGACATGCTTGGCTAAACCTTCTATTGTGTTTATTTATGATTGTATGAAACCTAGAATGTAGATCTTAGTGGTGTTGCTTCTTGTGATGAATATGCATGTTAGGTCTTAGAAAATAGCTTTTGTATGTATCGCTGTTGATATGTCTAGGAAAACATGATTGTGTAGAAAGGATACCATCGGGGTAACAGTCTTCATACTACCTTGCACCTTTTATGGTTGATCCACTCTTAATATATTTTAAATGCATTTAATATACTCTTAGGGGCCTTGTAATAGTCTTCATACTACCTTACTTGTGCGTTGCCTTAACGGAATATTAAATAGACGGCGGGTTCGTGTAATTCGTTCATGACTTAGGAAATAATTACATAGATCATCACAAGTGTAACAAAGCAACAACACTAGGAGAAGCAATCTAGGGAGTAATACATGATTAAATAAACATAGTCTTTTATTATATTGTTATCACCAGTAGCTTAGTTTATATTTAGTTTAATAGCTAAAACCAACCACCTCTCCAACATATGATTTTACCTGCTTTCATAAAATATAAAAATACAAAAATAATCTTCTCTCAACCTTTAGAATTCTGTTAGACCTTAATCAAGCCTTCCCAACCTATTCCCCAAGTGAACGATAACAACCCCCCGAGTATTGCCTATACTACTACTACAACGATTAGGTGCTCTGCCTAGGGAGTTGTAAAACTTCGTGTAGAAGTGCTACGACGACCACATCAGTTGTCATCTGTGTGAACTTTCTTAAGGACAATTTTCACCTTCTTGAATTACTTCACGAATGCAGTGATATTTCCTCTGAAAATGTCTGGCTCCCTTTAAGATTCCGAGATCACTGGCGATAGCTAATGCAGGCTCATTGTCACATAGCATCTCCATAGGCCTTTTATTCGATGGCATGACATCTCCAAGTCCATCAATAAATTTCCTCATCCAGACTGCTTCCATTGATGCTTCAGCAACAACAATGTACTCAACTTCTGTAGAAGACATAGCTGTAGTGCTTTGCTTAGCACTCTTCCAGTCTATGGCTCCACCATTAACTACGAACACATATCCCATTTGGGATTTTGTATCGTCCCTATCCGTTTGAAAACATGCATCAGCATAACAAGATTCTTTTAGCTCATCTTCAGGTTTTGCCCCATACACAAGAACCATATCATTAGTATTTCTTAAATACTTAAGAATAGTTTTCACAGCAGTCTAGTGAATCTCACTAGGATTTTGCTAAAAACGACTATACAAATTTTGCGCAAAGGCAACATCATGTCTAGTGCATCTAACCGCATTCATGATTGAACCTATAGCTAAAGCGTAAGGAACTCTCTGCATACGTTGTACCTTAGTAGGTGTTTTAGCACCTTGCGACTTTCTATAGTCAGGCTTTTCCATCATTGGGGTATACCCCTTCTTGGAGTTTTCCATTCTAAATTTCTTTAGAATTTTCTCTAGATAAGCTCTTTGACTAAGAGCAATCAACCGCTTAGATCTATCATGTATGATCTTGATGTAACAATCGGTAATTTTCCAAACTTATTATAATAATAAATTATACTTATTATTATTTATATTTAATCATCACAATTTATTTAATAAAAATATTTAATAAATTATTTAACATTTTATTCAAAAACGTTTGTTAAAAACACGAATGTTCAAGTTAAAGTTTCATTTTACGGACAAAGCTTACCCGTGATACCCGTTGACTACCCAATAAATAACAAACATTTTAAATAAATTTTATAAAACATTTATGAAATACTAGTCGTGTAAATACTTACTTTTCGTGGAAAAATTGTGTTAAACGCAATGGTATGAATTTTGAGTCCTCAATCAATTGTTATCTAGCCTAAACAAGTCCCAAGCCTTAATAATACAAAAATTACCATAATGGTCCCTGTGATTTGTTTACACATCGAGTCCAAATAATAGTGTTTAGATTTCGGTGAATATGGTCGTATATATTTATATATATTCGTTACGAAGCTAATTTAATAATCTAGTGACTTTTATAAAAAATTTATTGTTACGGATAAAGTATATAATTTTTACGGACTAAAAAGTAGTAATTTTGGAAGGAATAAAAAGAAAAGATAACCCCCTCCTCCCTTTCTCTTCCTAATATAAATACCAAAACCTTCTCATTTCAACTCATTTTTCACTTCTTATTTTCTTCATTCTAGAAAGAGAAAGAGAATTCTCTCCTCATCCTCTCTAGAATTCTTTCTCCCCCTCTCTGAAACCACCACCACCACCTCCTCTGGCCGCCGCTGCTCACCGCTGGCCGCCGCCGTTTCTTTCGTTGTTCGTGGTTTTCAAGATTTCATCACCTCCTTTTCAAGATCTATTGCTTTCTAGCTTATTCATCATCATTTGTAAGCTTATTCCTAAACCTCCTTTTGATTTCTTGATCTTCTTATACTTTTGGTTTAAATACATGTGTTTGTGTTGTTTTTCAAAAAGAAATAGATTAAGTGTGAAAGTTAATGAAGTCTTATGTTTCTTCATATACATATTGTGATTAAGGTAGGGATGAGTTGATTTGTGTGTTGCAACAATGATGAGGATGAGATTAGAATATTTATAAGTGTAGATTTGATTTGGATTAGTATTGAATGGGAATTTGGATTAGACTAAGCACTATGGTGAAGTTTGGATTGATTTTTGAAGCGATTTGAGCATATATAGTGGGCTGTCCGAAATTTAAAAAGGGGTAAATGGATATTTAAAAATGTTTTGAGTCGCTAAAACTCTAAGATTATGATATTTGATGTTCTCCTGATCGTTTTGGTATAAAGAACGTAAAAATCCGCCTTATAACGAAGGAGTTATGGCCGTTTTAAGAATCACAAAACCATGTCAGGAGATTTTTAATGTGGTTGCTGATTGGAACATGAAAATGAGTTTTTGGACACTTTCGGGTTTGGTTGGGCTTTAAAAACATTGGCAAAACATATAGTAACACTTATATATTAATTAAGGACATTAGAAAGGTCATAAACATATTGTCGGGATGACGTTTGGAATTTCTAAATGGAGAAGTTTGTAATAAGCGTAAAGTCACTATTGGCGAAATAAAAATGGAAAACTTAGACGTTTAGGATACCTTAGAGCGTTTAGGCGCGAAATGGACTTAACAACTTTTATTATTAGACATCGTTAACGTTCGGGGTGTCGGGACTTCTAAAAACGGAAAACTTCTAAAAATAGTAACTTTTGGTATATATTAGCGAGATGGATGTGGAAGGTAGACGTTTAGGTTTAGTTAGTGCGTTTTTAGAAATATGGACTTAGCGATTATAGGGGACCGTATTAACGTCCCGAAACTAAATTTTTTCCTAAAATGGAAATTTTCCTAAAATAGTAACTTTCTGAAAATGACAACTTTTCGTAAGAATGACGTAACGTCTATATAAACCTAATGAGTTCGTAAAGACACGTTTTTGTTAAATAAACCAAAGCACAAACACATAGAGATGTCTATCTCTTTTATAATCGTCTTATACAACATTTCGTTATTTATTTCTCGTTCTAAAGCACGTTTATAATTAGGTCACGGTTAGAGTCGTTGTATTGGATACAATGGTCATGCATACTTTACAAAAGCATTGGTCCAACTATACTTAACTTTTTGTGACTATTGTATAGGATACAATAGTCATACACATCTTTGATTCAACATTCATACTTACATTTTTTGTGACTATTATAAGGATTGAAATAGTCATACACGCTTTACAAATCTTTGATTTCAACAATTCATACACAAACTTTTGGTGATTATTAAAATGATTGAAATTGTCATATAATCTTTACAAATCTTTGATACAACATTTATACTTATAAAAACCTATGAACTCACCAACTTTATGTTGACACTTTAAGCATGTTTTTCTCAGGTGAATTAGATGCTTGGCGTACTTGATGTACATTGGAGTCTAAACAATACAAGATTACTTTTCAAACAACACATTTAGAGGTCGTTCTCTCACATCTTGTGCAAAGGTACTCATGAAGTAACGCTCCCGGACATATTTCTCCTGCGACCCAATTTGGGGGTGTTACATTCGAAGTACGAGTTTTAGCTGTCAAAGGTATAATTTCTCGGTCACGTGATTGATAGTGAAGGCATTCAGGTGGACCCAGCTAAGATTGAGTCAATCAAGGATTGGGTATCGCCCAAGACTCTGACAAAAATTCATCAATTTTTTGGTCCTGCCGGCTATTATCGACGATTTATTGACAGTTTCTCAAAAATTGCCAAGCCTATTACGAAGTTGACTCAAAAGAGCGTGAAGTTTGATTGGGGTGAAAAGGAAGAAGCTGCCTTTCAATTGTTGAAGCAGAAATTGTGTAATGCGCTGATTTTGGCTTTACCTGAAGGTAGTGAAAACTTTGTCGTTTACTGTGATGTTTCTCATAAGGGGTTGGGCGCAGTTTTGATGCAAAAGGAAAAAGTCGTAGCCTATACATCTCGCCAACTCAAGATTCACGAGAAGAATTACACTACACATGACTTAGAACTTGGAGTTTTAGTGTTCGCTCTCAAAATGTAGAGACATTATTTGTACAGCACGAAGTGCGTTGTGTTCACTGATCATAAGAGTTTGCAACATATTCTTGATCATAAGGAGTTGAACATGAGACAACATCGATGGTTAAAACTGTTGAGTGACTATGACTATGAAATTCGTTATCATCCGGGAAAGGCGAATGTGGTGGCGGATGCTTTGAGCCTAAAGGAACGGATTAAGCCACTACGAGTTCGAGCTTTGGTTATGACGATTGGTTTGAACCTTCCCGTGCAAATTTTAAACGCGCGAGTTGAGGCGAGAAAGGAAGAGAATTGTGGAATCGAAGATTTGTGTGGTATGCTTAAGAAGCTTGAGCACCGTGTTAACGGAACGTTGTGTTTGAAGAATAGGAGTTGGATACCATGTTTTGGTGACTTAAGAGCTTTGATTATGCACGAGTCACATAAGTCAAAGTATTTGATCCATCCTAGATCGGACAAGATGTACCAAGATTTGAATAAATTATATTGGTGGCCCAATATGAAAGCTGAGATTGCCACCTCCATCAGTAAGTGTCTGACTTGTGCCAAAGTCAAGGCTGAATACCAAAAACCATATAGTTTGTTGGTTTAACCCGTGATCCCAGTATGGAAGTGGGAAAACATTACAATGGATTTCGTTACTAAATTGCCAAAGACGTCGACTGGACAAGACACAATTTGGGTAATTGTCGTCCGCCTTACTAAATTTGCTCATTTTCTACCAATGAATGAGAACGACTCAATGAAGAAGTTTACCAGACAATACTTAAAGGAAGTAGTCTTAAGGCATGGTGTGCCAGTTTCGATCATCTCTGATCGAGATGGTAGATTCACATCTCAATTCTGGCAGTCTCAGAAAATAATTAAAGGAAGTAGTCTTAAGGCATGGTGTGTCAGTTTCGATCATCTCTGATCGAGATGGTACTCAATTCTGGTAGTCGCTTCAGAAAGCTCTAGGTACTCAATTGGATATGAGTACGGCTTATCACCCTCAAACCGACGATCAAAGTGAAAGGACCGTCCAAACCTTAAAAGACATGTTGCGTGCTTGTGTGATCGATTTTGGAAAAGGTTGGGATAGGCATCTACCCTTGGTGGAATTTTCGTACAACAATAGTTATCACACGAGTATCAAAGCTGCACCATTCGAAGCACTGTACGGTCGTAAGTGTTGATCGCATATCTGTTGGGCTGAGGTTGGAGATGCTCAGCTTACTGGCCCAGAGATTGTTCATGAAACTATAAAAAAGATCATCCAAATCAAGAAACGTATTCAAGCTGCACGTGATAGACAAAAGAGTTACGTCGATAAGAGACGTAAGCCATTGGAGTTCAAGTTGGAGATAAGGTTATATTAAAAGTATCACCATGGAAGGGGTGATACGTTTCGGCAAATAGGGGAAGCTGAACCCTCGTTATATTGGGCCTTTCAAGGTTCTTGCTAAAGTTGGAACAGTTGCTTACCGACTTGAACTCCCAGACAAACTAAGCCGTGTTCATAGCACTTTTCACCTTTCCAATCTAAATAAGTGTTTCTCTGACAAACCACTAGCTATCCATTTGGATGAAATTCAGATTGATGGCAAGCTTCATTTCATCGAAGAACCTATTGAAATCATGGATCGTGAAGTCAAACGTTTGAAGCAGAGCCGTATCCCCATTGTGAAAGTTCGTTGGAATTCTAGGCGAGGCCCTGAATTCACTTGGGAGCGCGAAGATCAAATGCAGAAAAAGTACCCTCATTTTTTCGCTAACCCTACATCTACGTCAAAAGCTACGTCTTAAGCTTTGAGGACAAAGCTCTTTTAACGGGGGAAGGATGTCAAACCCCGTAAATTTTAGGTCGTTATTTTAAACTTTTCCGTGCTCAATTTTAATTTTTATAAGTTACGTGTTAAATTGGCAAAATTCCGGGAAGTTGTCTCGCGTAAAACTAAAAATCCTTATCGGAAGCGTTCCGACGCCGGACTAAGTTTAGTCTACTCGTATTATTCTTAATTTAATCATTTATTAGTGTTACGTAGTTTACGTACACTTACGTTTGCGAATTTTACGTTATTCGTGTGCGTTTCGCGTTTTTAGCGTTTATGTCAAACGGAACCCCGAAAACTTACCGCATTTGTTTGGAAACCCAAAATGTCACCTACTATATTTAAACTTGTCAAAAATTTCGAAAATCCCTCCCCCTAGCCTTCAAATTTTTGATACAACACAAATAAAAGGAAGTACCAATTTAAATTTCAAAAACAAGTCACATGCATGTAAGGAGGGGATAGCGACACTCTTGGCTTAACCCTCCCATGCACCAACATATACTTACACATCACATGAGGCTTGGACCACTTAAGAAACTAGCCAATATAAGCTTACCTTGGTGCCAAAGAAAAGGGTTTTGGTTCCCCCCTTCTTGTCTTATATCCGGCCGAACCACATGGACCATGGGTTCCATGGTTCAAATTTTTTGTTAAGCCACAAGTCAAGCCATAAGTTACAAGTGGTCACACTTTAAACCCTAGTCCTTCCCTATATAAACCCCATTATAAGATTTTAGGTCATTTCATTCTCACATAGCCTCAACCAAAATTTCCTTTCCCTTTCCTTTGTTCCTTGGGTCTCGGCATAAAACACACACACAAATACTTTTATAGTTTTGATTTTTCACTCAATCCAAGTATTCCAAGTTAGTTTCCATTCATATATAAGGTGTTTCCAAGGGTGAGTTTAAAGATTTACAAGGTTTTGCAAGGTTTCAAGAATTGAGTTTTGATTTATACTTGGGGTTTCCAAGATTTGTTATTGGGTTTTAAGATCTAAGGTTTCCTAGTTAGATCTTGTGTTTCTTTCTTGACTCTTCTCATCTTGTAAGTATGATCTTGATCTTTCTTTTATTTCTCTCTTGTTCTTATATATATCCATGTGTTTGTGAAATTTTTATAAAAGAAAATGAAATGGTTTGTGATTTCTTGTAAAAATGGAAGTATCTTGATATAAGTTTTGTTAATTTGGTAAGGATGAGTGAAAAAGTGGGTTACAACAAAGATGATGATGGGATTAGGATAAATTTAAGAGTGGTTTTGTTGGTTAGACTAGTAGTGAACGGGATTAGGTTAGAATAAGCACTATTATGAAGTTTGGATGGATTTTTGAAAGCGTTTACGAAAAACTAAGTTGCTGTCCCGAATTAGTTTTTGAGTTTTCGGCCACTTAAAAATGTTTTCATTAGTCAATAAGGTAGTTTTCGGATGACTCATTTCGTGTAGATAGATTTTCACATATCGAATGTTAAAAACGGCCAAGTTATAGCCGAATGAAGTTTGAAACCGTGGTTGCTGATTGGAATAGTAAATTAGGTTTTCGGACACTTTCGGGATGGTTTGAGCTTTTAAAACGTTGGTGAAACATATAGTAACACTAGTATATTAAGTATAAACATTAGAACGTCACAACTATTAATTATAGTCGGGATTCTAAAAACGGAAAACTTCTAAAAATGGTAACTTTTGGCATATATTAGCGAGATGAACGTGGAAGTTAAGCGTTTAGGTTTAGATAGTGCGTTTTTGAAACATGGGCTTAGAAAATATAGAGGACGGTATTAACATTCGAAAAACTAAACTTTCCTAAAATGGAAACTTTTTAAATATAGTAACTTTTGGATTAACGGAGGGACTTAATGATAAACTTTACAATTTCATTTGGTCATGTTTTTATAAAATAAACTAAAACACAAACACTCATGGATGTCTCTTTCTCTTATAAGCGTTTCGTATTTGGTTTCGTATATTCTACTTTTTCCTAAGACGCGTCATCCCTTTAGGTCACGGCTAGGATTGTGTATCGTTCTTCGTTTACGTGGTAATCATTCACTCATCTTGCTAAGGTGAGTTCATAGGCCTACTTTTCTACTGATTTTACTTACGTTTTATGACTTTGGGGTGAGAACATTACTTGCTTTTAAAAATAGACACAAGTATTTACGTGAGATTTTCCCTGTTTACGTGTTGCCTAAGTAGCGTACGGACCACTATTGCCCAAATTATCATGAACCGTTAATTTCTTGACCGACCTTTGGTTAAGTAAGCGTGAGTGTTATAAATAGATCTATGAGGACTGATTATCCCTGTCCGGGTAAGTAGCACTTACTAGTTGCGGTGATGCCGAACTCATGGACGTATAACATGTCGGATTTTGTTTAGGTGATCTTGGTCAGATACTTGTAAGGTAAGAATTTCTTAGCATAATTAAATGCTTCATACCTATTGAGCCTCGGTGTCATGAGCTTAGTGCAACGTAAATGCTTTTTATGTGAAATTGTATCTGTTATAATTGTCACATGCATTTTGGAAATCTTGTGGTCCACCTTGTTACATTTAAACTAAACCTATGAATTCACCAACTTTTGTTGGCGTGTTAAGCAATGTTTTCAGGTGCTTAGTGGTATGTGCTTAATTACACATACCATTTACCTAGGAAAACGTGCTTAAAAGACTAAAAACATACCAAGAATACATTGTATTTGTGTGTTTTGCATTTGTATTGTGCAGGTAACGGATATCTAAGAAAAGGACAAAAACAAAGCTAAAACAGACAAAACCAAGCACGGGAATGAAAAGGGCATGAAAAGTCAAGTCAAAGTCAGCAAAAGTCAAAATCAAAGTCAACACCGACAAAGCCAAAAGTCAAAGACGAAGCCGTAAACGAAGAAATACTTAATGGGCCCACCCGCACCCATCTAATGGGCCGGGTCAACCCATTAAGCTATTTATACAAAGCAAAAAGCCCAAACCTTATAACCTTATACAACCTGAGGGGCTATTTCTGCCAACCCACAAAGTTATTTCACCACAAGGACTGTGGTTGTAACACAACAATACAACTTCAGGGACTGAAGTTGTTAAATCCCCAAACATCTTCACCACAAGGACTAGCTGTGCAATATGCTTATACAAGTTGAGGGGCTAATTCTATCAAAACTACAAACTTTCACCCTGTATCACCAAAACAGTTACAAACCATTTCGCGCCCTTTTTGCCTAAACAGGGTCTTCTTCCCTGCACCCCTGCAACCCTACGACAAACCCATCACCATCCCAATCCACCCCTACCTCACATGGGCTAAATGCCACCTTGGCAATCCC
>BQNB010124609.1:0-19909 GCA_026074375.1 Tanacetum coccineum
TGCAGCTATTGTTGTTGATCCTGTAGAGCCTCCCCAAAGGTTCAGGCTGGATTGTAGGAAGTGGGTGAGAAGTTTTTTGATTTCTATGAGAAGCTTTACGGCACCCACGATTCCCAGTAGTAAGTCGTCGACATATCGTGCGTAACAAATCCTTATTAAATAATGGCTTTTAAGGGGGCCAGCTTACGGGCCAGGCCTCTCTCTAACCTGATAACTAGTATCGCCTCCCCGCCCAGCTCTATCAGCAGGCCCTTTCTTTTGCAATACTTAAAAAAGTCTCTCATGGCCCAATTATTATTACAGCGTTCTCTACCATAGAATTCGGCCTTCGGGGTCAACCCGACGGCTTCTATTAGGAAGGCGTCGCAAAGGAGGCTCGAGGGCTTGTTAAGGAAGGCGAAAAGGGCCTACGAAGGCGGGAAAACGAAAGACTTTTTCTGGTCCCACCTAAGCCGGGGGGTGCTTGTGGGAGGGGTGTGCCATGACAAAATAAGGGAATGAAAGGCCGCTTTGCGTTAGATGCTCTTTACCCTCCCCACAATGAAAGGACGCTTTGCGTGGTATAAGCCTTCTCCATTAGACCTTTGTAAGTGGATGGAAGGTCTGTAGAGAGTTGTTCGACCAAACTTCGTGTTCTCAAACAATGAACGAAGCTGGAAATTTTTTGTTCCTCAAGTAAACACATGATCTGTAAGGTATCATCTGTATACCTGGTGATGAAAGCTCGAATTCTTTCGCCTTCTCTTTGTTTAATGTTATGAACCGCCAAGTGTGTCTTTGTGAATTTCTTTCGCTGACTGAAGTGTGACCGAAACTTGGCTTTTAGATCCTCGTAGCTAAGGATGCTACCCGTTTTTTGACTATTCCATCATATGCGGGCGGAATCTTTAAGGGTGTATGTGAACATGTGGCAAGCTACGGGCATCAACCATTTTTGCATGCGGATAGCCCCTTCAAAAAGGTGAAAAAAATTATCGGGGTCCCCTTTCCCATCGTAAGAACCAATATGGGATCGCATTTTTAGTCCGTCCGAAAGAGGATAATCCTCAATCTAGCAAACAAAAGGGGTTACGGAACCTGCAGAGTTTGCGATGTGAATGTAGCGTTTGGGTACGCAGGCATATTTGGTGCTGCGTACATGGGCTGTGTATAGAAGGGGTAGCTACTTGAAGGAGTAGCAGTAGGATGCATAGGTCCATTATATGAAGGTATGCTATTGTTGGTAAAAGCTTGCTGTATATACCCCCCTTGATGATAATAGGTTAAGGTGCCCCCAACTAGGGGATTACCAATCTGGGTCTGAAAAGGGAGATTCAGAGCTTGTCCATGGACAAGGCTTGCAGATGGTTGAGAGTAAGGGTTAACATGGATAGGCACAAGTCCAGTAGGAATATGCAAACTACTAGGTATGAAAGGCTGAGCATGGTGCGAGAGAAGCATACCATTAGGAGGGAGGTTTCCCCCTATGTCAATCGAAGGCTAATAGCCTCCCTGTACAGAGGTTAAAAATGATCGTAGGGGTTAATTGTTTTCGTTTCTTCCTAAGTGAGATGCCAAAGGTGGGGGAAGATTTACCCCCTATTTTCACCTTCCCTTGCTTCAATCTTTGAAGGCATAATACCTTCGACATTCCTTCCCCTCGTGTTTCCTTCCTTGTTTGGTGCGTCCTCGAATCCCACAACTCTTTCTCGTTGTTTGCGAACCCCAAGGGACCTAAGTCAGAGGGTTGGAGTAGCTTCCCTGTGGGGCTCAGGCTTTGGTTCCATCTCTCGCTCTTTATCGTAGTCCTCACTAAAGTATTCGAGTTCAGTTTGGACATTTTCATTGTGTATCCGCCTTCGTCGTTCCCTTAAGAGAGATTCAAGGATTTCATAATTTGCTTCCATAAAGGCATGCCTAATCGTAGGGTTGGGATTAGTCGAAGTGGAAGCATGATATGCAAATGGCGTGTTTTTAGGAGTAGTGGCAGAAACACGGTACTAGTTACAGACAATCTTTTGCTAGTGGCATTGTTTGGTATCTGTGGTGGTGTTAAGAAACCCGGTGGTGGTGTCATTTCTCTTCTGTTTGTCATGCCAGAAAAGTAGGTAGAGTGGTTTTGAGGTTATTTGACTTGGTTAAGATGGGACTAATTGTTGCGGTCCCACGGATGGCGCTACTATTTGTGCAAATATAGGCACGATCAAGCTTTGATGAGATCTAAAGGTTCTTTGGGTCATTGCTGAGTTGCCAAGCCTTGAATAACCTGTGTCAACACAAATGAAAACACTATGTTAAGTGAAGCGCAGGGGGTGTCCCTGCGAATCACATCCGGCATGAGAGTAAGTATATGCTTTGTATTTGGTAAAGTATGATAGCATAAGTAAACGTATATAAAAGTTCTGATAATATCTGGAGCCCATACCATCTATTTATAGGTGTAGAAATGAGATGGGACAAGGCTTAGCACATAGACCGATGATAATGGGGGTGTCCCACGATTTAAGGGGTGATTCTTGGGGTTGTGTACCATGATCTCTATTTTGGCGGGAAGACCTTGATAGAGATGGAGAACGTGGGTTTGACTATCTGTCATTCACTCTAGTTTCATCGAAGGCCCCCCGCAAAGGTGTAGGGCTTCGCGTGGCAGATTCCCATGCTAGTAACCATACCGAAGGTGGTTTTACGCCATTCAAAACTATTCCAAGATTATTAGTTGTAATTGGGAGAAGATCTTGTTCAGGCTTCGAAGGGGAGACCTTCGAGCCAAAGAGGAGGGTACGTCATCATGTACTTTGTCAGAACTGAATACCAATTAGACGATATGTTTACAAAATCCTTACCCGAAGATAGGTTTCAGTATATTATCAGACAAATTGGTATGAGATGTTTGACTCCAGCATAACTGGAGGTTCTGGCAAATGAATTTGCTTGATATATTTTTCAAACATCGACTTGTAAATATTTTTAAGAAAAGCAAAATACAAAAATATAAAATTTCAAAAAGAAAATACAAAATTAGAAAATCAAAAAATTCCAAAAAGAATCTTCTCGACATGTCTCTTGGAATCGATAACATTTACGTACCTAGAAATGTTGATTAACATCGACACGGGCGTGAAAATTAAGTTCGGGCAAGAGTTTCAAATGCTTTTAAAACATATCATTTCTATTTTTCTTTATGATTTATAATCGCTCTCAGATTGCAACTCAGACCCAAATGACAAAGGAGAGTATAAGCTTCATTGCGCTTACCCTTAGTGTTAGAAGAGAAGTCTTATAACACATGTTTTTCAAAGCGTTGAACACAATTTTTTTCAAAAATTTCTAAATGACAATTCAAAATATTTCAAAATTGTGTGTTTAACACTCCATCCCTCATAATGTTTTATAAGACAATTCTTCTACATTTGGTCGCATTTTCAAAATGAGTCAATGTTTGAGGGGGAGTTTTTTGAAAAACAATGTTTTAATGCTTTTGGATACTCTTCTTAAATGCATTGGGTATTCAAAACATTTAAATTGGTCTTAATAACAAATTGGTAATAATAATGACAAGTAAGAATAAAATATTTGTTATATGATGATCTAGTGTCTGAGCATAGTTTTTCAAGAATTCTTCAATGACAATTCATAATCTTTCAAAATTATGTGCTCAACACTGCCTCCACCTCAATTTTATATTCATTTTACAATGTGGTATCATTTTTTTGGTGTTAAACAAATGTAAAATTAAGGGGGAGCAAGAAGAAACAATTCCACATAATTCATGCTGATAATATTTTCTCCACATAACTTTAAAGACAAATTTTAATCACCTGGTATTTCAAAGACCATGTAAATTAGTATTTAAAATAAGGGGAGAAATGTAATTAAAATGTGATCTTGAAAATAATAAGTGATCTAAATGACTCAAAATGCTTTATAATCTATGAAAAAAAAGGTTTTATGGTTACGATTTTATACCCAACAACATCTTAATTCATGATGATTCTAAAGTCATAAGGTGGTTAGGTTAGGTATTAGTCTTATGATCCAACCAGAACCGGAGAGATCTACCCAAGGACACTCCATAGTTAGAAATAGCAGTCCATAGGTATGATTGGAGATGAATGAGAATGAGAATAATGCTGACTAAGGTTGAGCTAACACCAGAAAAATTACAACAAGGTGTTAGTAATGACGTCTTGGTAAGCATTGAAGGGGTTGAAGAGTAAAAAAGAAATGTATGGATAAAGGGTGAAAAAAAGAAGCCCTCCACACAATTTATGCAAAAACCGGGTCAATACGTATGCTATCAGTTTTCCTAAAGATGAATTCTGGTATTGAAGACAAGACATCATGGACCCAGTGATGCACTGCACAACCCTTCCTAACCATTTAAGTTTCTCTCAACAGATACTTGTCTCATTTGTCACGAAGATACATATGACTTCTATCGACTTTCTTACTCTGAGTTAGTTGTTATTGAAAAGGTGACAGTCTGCCCCAGCCTCTGAGTACTAAAACCAAAACGCACTAATCGAGACTAGAGCCAAGAGATCAATAAAATAAATCTCATTAGGACACATTCCATGACAAACACTTGTTGAACACCATTAAGTTCACAATCTATTAATAAGAGTCCTACACATTATCCTTGTGATCATGCCATAACATTCAGAGTGATGCTCTTTAAGCATTCCACAGTGAGAGTCAACATCAAACAGCTCTGCGGTAGGTGACTTACGAGATTCTATATGAATCAAGCTTGTGTCAACTGGATATCAATTCGGTCCAGTAAATGAATTGATGACTTAATTATAAAGATAGTAACTATTTGATTCACTCATATCGTGTTGTCTGCTTTAAGACGTTCCGATATTGAGAACAAGCAAGTACGGTGAATCTAATGCATACGTGTTAGAGGATCTAAAACTTTAAGCTAGAAATCCTGTCAAGGAGGTTCTTCTTAAATTGAACCTACCTGATCACAGGTACAGTATTTATATTGTAAAATGGTCCTCACAGAACCGGAGGTTAATGCAACCGAATCTCAACGAATAACAAATCCATATTCGTCCATATCTGCTATTTATCACTAACATTCAAATGCAGGTACAAATGACAGTGTTGCAACCTTATTCTAGCAGAGTCTGATTCATTACCACATGCTAATGCTCAAACTACAAACACATACTATAAGCATCAAGATTCAAGAATCAATAAAGCTCAAGTTTATTCAAAGACAAAGACTTACGCAAACTATGATATAGAAGATCTTCCTTTAATATATCAAGTCTATCAAGGGAGATTGTTAGCAAGCTTTCAAGATGATGCAAAGTATGAGCATGTTGGTCAAGACATAAGATCGCAAGATGGCAAAGACGACAAAGACAAACAAGGAAAAGATTTAAAGATCTCGGAATCAAAGATGAAGTCGAAAGACAATGACAAAGGCTAAAGATCAAAGATCACATAGCATGAAGGAACAAGCCTACAACATAACAAAGACTAAAGATTCAAGAACTCAACGACAAAGAAATCTCAAGAAGTTCAAGGAAGCAAGACTTAAGATCTCACCTTAGGAATTCAAAGACCACACATTAGGGGAGATTGTTAGCCTCAAAATATTTTTTTGAACATGGAAGCTTAGAATCTACAGGAAGCCTCGCTTCGAGGGAGATTGTTAGCCTCAAAATATTGAGTCGAACAAGGAAGCTCGGCTACGAATCTTGGAAGCTTGGTCTTTACTTAATTATATGCTGTAATAGGCTAGAAAGGGTAAACGGGCTTGTTTATGTAAGCTAATTGGTCACGTGTTATGGGCTAAATCCCAAGTAATCCTGAGCCTGACCCATGTTACTATCTTAGGCATTTAAGTATTTGCTAGGTAGTATAAATACCCCTTATCTACAATAGAGAATGGTTAGATGTTCATTTATTTGTAAGACACACTTTGTTCAATCCACCATCGCATTTTTCTCTCTACTTTCTCTCTCTAACTTCTCTCTAAAGTTATTCCTTTTCTTCTCATCTTCCTTCTCTTTTCTTTTACTTAATTCGTGTACTAGTTATGATGGTGAAGTAATTATTGGTCCCTACATCCCTCCCTTAGAGGGCCCTCCTCTTATCGCCCCTATGAGAGATACACCCAACAGGCTCCTATGAGCAATTATGGTCCTAATCACAATGGGCCCATGTATCATTCGAATGTACCCCCTACTAGCTATCCCTTTTATGCACAACCCATCAATCCATTACCAAACGCACCTATGTACCCAAACTATGGCCCTACTGGCCTGTTCGCAGACTATGCCGACTACGTAACCCCTTTTGTTTGCTGGATTGAGGATTACCCTCTGCTAGATGGACTAAAAATGCCTTCTCATGTGGGATCCTATGATGGAAAGGGAGACTCTGACATCTACTTGCACCTTTTTGAAGGTGTCATTCATATGAATAAATGGGCAATGCCTGTAGCCTGTCACATGTTTACCTATACTCTTAAAGATTCCGCTCAAATATGGTGGAATGGATAAAAGGCATATAGTATTGTCAATTATGAAGACTTGAAGGTAAAGTTCCGGTCATACTTCATCCATCAGAAAAAGTTCACAAAGATACATTTGGTGGTACATAATATTAAGTAGAGGGATGGGGAAAGTACTAGAGCTTTCATTACTCGATACACGGATGATACTTTGCAGATTCTAGGGTTGCACGAAGAGTAACATATTTCTGGTTTCGTTCATAGGCTGAAGACAAGACGCCTTGTGTATTTCCTTTCCACGGACCTTCCTTCTACTTATAAGGGTCTGATGGAGAAGACTTACACTTGGATTGAGGCGAAGAAAGTTGCTACCGACAGAGCCCCAAATGATCACAAATAGGATTTCGATAGGTTCAATAAGGGTTTCTCTTGGGATAACAGCAAATGCAAAAAGAAGAACCTAGATAGGTTCTCCCCATACAAGGGGTATAATCATGGATTTCTCATGAACTTATCTAATATTCCATGGGAGATCTTAGCACCAAAGAAGGTGTCCAAAGGCTTTGAACAACCCCCTTGCATGGTCGAGAACAAACGATTACACGACATGTCCAAGTATTGTCATTTCCATGAAGACCACGTGCATGAAACCAACCAATGTCAGGAGTTAAAGCAATAGATCGAAGAAGCTATAAAATCAGGGCAACTTACCCACTTAATAAAAGGAATAAAGAAGGGAAAGGTGAAGACTTTCAACACTTAATTAGGTGAATAGAATAAAGGAGACAAGGATATCGTTCCCATCGAAGCTCCAATCCTCATGTTGAATAGAGAAAGCCATGCTTTAAAGATGAAAGGAACATGTTAACGGAAGAGGGGAAATCACCTCCTCCCTATTTTAGGTTCTGACATTTGCTTTGATCCAGTAATAATCAGGGTTCGAATATCCAGAAGATAAGTCAATCAGGTATACATGGATAGCGACAACTCGTGCAAAGTCATCTAGTAACACTATTTCCTCAACTTGAATCCCTCCATCAAATCACTCAAGGTGGATTCAAGATCACACTCGTTGGTTTCTTATGAGAGCATTCTTGGACTCTCGGAGAGGTCCATCTGGGAGTCACAGTAGGGGAAAGTCCTTACACAAGGACAAAAACCCTGAACTTTGTCATCGTTAGGTCCAATTCTTCCTACAACCTTCTCCTCGAAAGAACAGCTATGCAAACAATGGGGTTCATAGTGTCTACAATTCATGTAGCAATCAAATTTCATACTCCTTGTGGAATTGGCATCGTATTTGCAACCTACAAACCTAACAAAGTTGAAGAAGGACATCAGAAGGTCAAGGAAACCGTCCTAGAGGTTACAGAGGACGTTCTTAACTATGTAGACGTAGAGGAAAGGATTATCACTAATGACAAGCACCCTGAGCAAACAGTTGTCATCAGGAAGCAACTACTAACCAGCTTTAAGAGGAAACTACAAGACCTCCTGTGATCCAACGCGGATGTATATGCATGGACTTATGCCAATATGACAGGGATCTCAAGAACCATTATGGTAGGATGGAAGCCTTTCAATACGAAGCATAAGCTAAATGAGTACAAGCACATTGAACTAGTCAAGCAAAAGAAGCATTAAATTGGCTCCGGAACAAAACGAAGCAGCATGCAAAGAAGTGGACGAGCTCACGAAGGAAGAAATCTTGAGAGAAGTCAGATATCAAACGTGGGTAGCCAAAGCATCCATGGTAAAGAAAAGTTATGGAGGTTGAAGGATGTGTTGTTACCCTTTGCTAGAAATCGACTAGAAAGTGGAATCCTTCTCGAGGTTCTGATTAAAATGTTTTTTGGACGCTTACAAGGGCTACCATCAAATACAAATGGCTGAGGGAGACCAAGACAAGACAACTTTCTTCACAAGAAATGGCAAGTATTCAGCTACAAAAGATGCCTTTGGTCTGAAAACGCAAGATCACTTACCCAAAGACGTCGATTAAGGTATTCAATGAATCAAATCGGGTGAAACCTCAAAGCCTATGTCGACGACATAGTGATCAAGAGTGTCTCTAAAGAAGACATGTTGATAGATATACAAGAGACCTTTGATAGGATTTGATCCATTAACATGAAGCTTAATCCGAAGAAGTGTTCCTTTGGTGTTGAAGAAGATCCGTTCCTGGGACACCTAATCACCATGCAAGGAATTAAAGCCAACTCTTCAAAAGTCAAGGCAATCACTGATATGAAACCACCAAGAACGCTTAAGGAGATATAGTTGTCTTAATGGAAAGCTGAAGCCCTAAGCTGAATCCTCTCGAAGGGTGCTGATTAGTCACTTCCATTATTCAAAGCCCTTAAAAGCTATACAGAAAAGAAAACTATACATTGGACATCTGGTGCCAAGGAAGCCTTTCGAAAAATGAAAGAGTTCATAGAAATATTACCAACACTTACATCCCCAATCAAAGGCGAAGTATTGGTAATGTACCTCGCAGCTTTGATAGAAAGTATAAGTGTCGTTCAACTCGCAAAAAGAGAAAGGAGACAAGTTCTAATCTACTTCATAATTAAGGTGTTACAGGGGGCAAAATTAAACTACCTAGAATTGGAGAAGCTCATATTAGCTCTTGTCCATGCTGCAAGGAGATTTTGAAGGCACTTCCAAGCTCACCCCATTCGGATATTGACTGATAAACCCATTAAGCAAATCCTCGCAAAGCCTGAGAAATCAAGGCAGATAGCTAAGTGGGCCATCAAACTGGGGAACCATGACATCGAGTTCAATGGACGTAACTGATGACATCAAATAACGTCACTTTTATAGCATCATTTATCCTATGTATATTACCTATTTTGTATGATTATTACAAATAATTGTTACTTAATCGTTTGTATTTGAGAATTGTAGTAATTCTGGAGTACTTGGTGAAGTTATGCTAAAAGGCATGCATTTTGGAGCATAAACGAAGAGTTCGAGAAAGTCTACTAATCTGACAGAAAATACGCCGTATTATTCTAGACCTATATGACGTATCCAAAGACTTTGACGAATCAAAAGACTATTGCCTGACTTTGAAGAATACACCGTATCCACATCAACGATACGCTATATATAATACTTTAGTCAACGAAGAAGAATCAACTGGTTTTACGTCAATATGCTGTATCCATCAAGAAGATACGGCGTATCCGTGCCTACACTTCACAAATAACCACGAAGGATTGAAGACCCAATACGCCGTATCCAAGAGACATCAATACGCCATATTCACAATATAGTAAGAAGATATCAAACGTGGTCCTTACTCCAAGAAACCCCTAATACGCCGTATCCCACATTGCTCGATATGCCGTATCGAACCGACTTCCAGACCTTATAAATAGACGACCCTAAACTTAGTTTTAGGTATGCAAGTGAATCCCTAAACCAACAAGTCGACCAAGAGACGAATAAAGGAGCCTAAAAGGTTAGAAAAGAGCCTCAAGATCATAGGAAAACTCTTGTAATCTTCGCGCAACCAAATACGCGTTCGATTAAGGTTTCATTATTTTAATCGTTCATATATCAAAGCATGTCTATTTTTATAATGACTATCGGCTGATACCTTTAGGTATCAGCCATGTTTATGAAGATCTAATGTTTGGTTTGTATATCTAGATTGCTTAATTTATCGCTGATTGTTGTTTATGTTTACTAATTTATATTCATTTACACGCTTAAGTATGCGACCTATCATTCAACTGGGTCTAGTCCTACATATTTAATGTGCTGCAACTTCGGTGTTGTTTGGGCGTAGGCTAAGAGTTTGGGATAGCTCTCCATATTGTAATTTATATATCTAGAATCATAGGATCACAAATATTGGCCTATCTTTTTCCTTTGATTGTGAGCTTAGTTAAGCCATAAGGTGACCTCGGTACCAACGAGTACATTCTAATCAATTGGTAAGGACTCGAATAGTGGACTACTAGTATATAAAGAGTCGTTAAGTAGTACGTAGGTAAAGTCTCCATGAGCTAGGGTTTAGTAAGAGCACCTTTATTAATTTTCTAAGCTAGATTATAATCAACAAATGCTTACTTTATGCAGATGCATCTAATTGTGACAGAATTAGCATGTCTAGGTCTTAGGAAGAAGTACCGCTTAAGTCTAGGAATGATATGCCCTTTGAGATAAGACAATCATTACACTAAATAAACAAACCTAAGTTTTATCAGATTATTCATGGTTGATATGTTTTCCTTACATTAGTTCTCGACCACTTCTCTATCGTTTGTTTGTCTTCTTGTGTGTGTTTATTGCTTTACTTATCATTAAAACCTTTGGTTAGATACACAAAACCGTGCCAGTCTCTTAGGCTAAAACCCCCCTTTTTGCATTAGTTTTAGGTTTAACTTAGTTAACTAAAATACTGATAGAATTAGGATTAACGCTCTCGCTCTTAGTGATCGACACCCTACTTACCAATGAAACTACAATTGACCGGGTACACTGCCCGTTAAAGTGTTGTTTTAGGTATAGTCGGCATAAAATAAATAGTAAAACTTGCTACATAAATAACACCTACACAATGACACATCAGTAACTCTGTCAAAAGGCAGCCTTTAGCTGATTTTCTGGCTAAAACACCTTTAGCAAACGATAAATATATGAAGATCAAGAAAATGGAATCAGCAAACAAAGCACTGAAGTCGAAAAGCACGTGGAAGCTATATACCGATGGAGCCTCAAGCTTTGATGGTTCAGGTGCCGATGTAATGCTAGTCAGTTTTGAAGGAAAAGAATACGTGTACGATCTAAGGTTCTAATTTGAGACCACCAACAATGAAGCAGAATATGAAGCGTTGTTAGCAGGTCTAAGAATAGTTGCAGACATGAAGATTAAAGAGATGTCCATCTTCATAGACTTCCAACTAGTGGCTAACCAGGTCAAAGGTCTCTTCAAAGCAAGACCGACTATGATCAATCAATACTTAGAAAAGACAAGAGAGGTCCTCAAAAGTTTCGACAGCTACACCATGAACATGTTCGAAGAGATTAGAAAAAGAAAGTTGACGCCTTGAGCAAACTCGCTTCAATGACTTTTTCACGTCTTGCCAAGGAAGTTTTAGTAGAAGTCTTGGTTGAAAAATCAATTATCCAAAAGGAGGTAGCGGATATCATAAAAGAAGAAGGTGAAATTTGGATGTTGCCAGTCCGAGAGTACTTGCTATTTGGCCTACTTCCCAAAGATCCACAAAAGGCAAGGAAATTAAGAGTCAAGGCACCTCAAGACAGAATCATCAATGGAAACCTATATCATAATTCATACTTGTCACCATGGTTACGATGTGTAGGACCAATACAAGCTAAAAGCATCATTCAAGAAATACACCAAGGCTCCCGTGGCATGCATGCGAGGCCACGATAAGTGGTGTCGAAGATCATGACGCTAGGGTACTGCAGGCCCTCGATGCACATTGATGTTTAAAATATATACCAAAAACCTTAAACCCTTAACCATTAAACCATAACCTAAAACCCTAAACCTTAAACCCATAACCACTAGGTTGGAATATCATAAGTAATGTATACATAAAATTTAAAACCTATACCAAAAACCCTAAACCCTAAACCCCTAACCACTAGGTATAATATCACAAATGATGTATACATAAACCACTAAACCCTACCAAAAACTCTAAACACCTAACCACTAAACCCTAAACCACTAACCGCTAAACCCTATACCAAAAACCCTAAACCCCTAACCACTAAACTTTATACCAAAAACCCTAAACCCCTAACCACTAGATATAATATCACAAGTGATATATACATAAATTCTAAAATCTATACCGGAAACCCTAAACCCCTAACCACTAAACCCTATACCAAAAACCCTAAACCCCTAACCACTAGGTATAATATCACAAGTGATGTATAAATAAAATTTAAAACCTATACCAAAAACCCTAAACCCCTAACCACTAAACTCTATACCAAAATCCTAAACCTCTAACCGCTAAACTCTATACCAAAAACCCCAAACCCGTAACATTAAACCCTAAACACCTAACCATTAAACCCTATACCAAAACCCTAAACGCCTAACCACCAAACCTTATACCATAAACCCTAAACCTCCTCCATAACCACTAAAACCTATACTAAAAACCCTAAACCTCTAACCACTAAACCCTATACCAAAAACCCTAAACCCCTAACCACTAGGTATAATATCACAAATGAAATATACATAAAACTTTAAAATCTGTACCAAAAACCCTAAATCCCTAACCACTAGGTATAATATCACAACTGATATATACATTAACTCTATAATATATACCAAAAATCCTAAACCGCTAACCATTAAACCCTATATCAAAAACCCTAAATACCTAACCACTAGGTATAATACCTAACCACTAGGTATAATATCATAAGTGATATATACATCAACTTTAAAATCTATACCAAAAACCCTAAACTTTATACCAAAAATCCTAAACCCTATACCAAAAATCCTAAACCCATAACCACTAGGTATAATATCACAAGTGACATATACTAACTTCAACCAAAAACCAACCTAACCATTAAACCCTATAACAAAATAATCTAAACACTTTACCACTAAACCCTATACAAAAACCCTAAACCCCTAACCACTAAACCCTATGCCAATAACCCTAAACCCCTCCCTAACCACTAAACCCTATACCAAAAACTCTAAACCCCTAACCACTAAACCCTATACCAAAAACCCTAAACCCTAACACTAGGTATAATATCACAAGTGATATATATACATAAACTTTAAAATATATACCAAAAATCCTAAACCCCCTACCACTACCATATACCAAAAACCTAAACCTCAAACCACTATGTGTAATATCACAAGTGATATATATACATAAACTTTAAAATCTATACCCTAAACCTTAAACCCCTAACCACTAAACCCTATACCAAAAACCCTAAACCCTAACCACTAAACCCTATACCAATACTTTATAAAAGTAAAATTCCCCCGTAGCTTAACATTTATTACCCCTGACATTGTAGTATCACCAGTGATAAATTTAATAATAATAATATCTCATGTGATAAAGTAATATAATGTGACATTAGTCATGGTATTCCACATATAATTAATATCACTGTGATTAAAGCAATAAAAATGGCACTAACAGTTAGTTATTATTTTGAAATCAAAAACATGTAATCAATGTTATGTATCACTTGTGATATTATACTGTTAGTAGGATTAAAAGGGTTAAAACATAGTTTTGTGAGAAAATAGTGTTTTAATTTAATTTTTACAAATTATGTTTGATATATGGTTAGAATGGTAAAGATGTTTATTTTTTAATGTCAAACATGATGAACCATTTAATGTTTTACATAAATACTTACGCTCATTTCATGACATCATGTTGAGTGTTCGAACGTACAAATATGTTATATCACATGTGATACTTCAAGTAGGTTTGATGATAAAAAATAAAATTCTTCGATATTCACCAACTTCTATAAATAAACTGTTTTGATTTGGAGGTCCAAAAATTATGTATGATAAATGGTTAAAAAGCTAAGGATATATACTTTTCAATGCCAAAAACGATGAGTCAGTTGAAGTTCCACACAAATATTTATACCCGTTTTACGAAAGCATGTGAAGTGTTCTAACTTACAGATTAGTGTAATATCACACGTGATATATCAAACAAAATACTACACCGAGAAAAAACAAAAAATACAAAAAAAAACAAAAAAAAAGTTTGTCGAAAGTATATGAAAGTGCCCCTCTATTGAAAGATAATTTAATGCTCGTCACGATGGTGTAATTTATGTATCTTAACGTTTTGCGATTTTTGTGATATGTAATTTTTAAAAATAAGAGTGAAAGTGTGTTTTATTTAAAAAACACAAAAGTAAGAAGGGGTGGTGGATGTTTTTTAAGGTTTAATCTTATCCATTAAATAAAATTAAATCTTAGATTAATCCCCATCATTAGATCAAACTCAAATGGATAGTGGAGAGATTTGTCCCTTGGTATGTAAGGAGAAATTGATATGCAAATGAACTTTTCTCCAATATTGTATTGTTTTTTACTTTTCATTATTTGCAACTGCAATAATTAATTATTTCATTTTCCTTGTTTAATTCTAAATTTGTACGTATAATCTCTGCTAAGAATGGTAGATACTGTATGGCAGATAGCAGGCAGTTCCATAAAAATCATATGGCTCCAGCCCATTAGAAATAGCCTAGTATCAGTATCTTCCCAACTAAGTGGACTACTCTTTCTGTTGCTACTTGCCAGTTATTAAATACTGTCAACAAACATTCAAAGAAGATATATACCAGGTTGTTCATCGGTTCGGTTATTGACTTGTTCGGTTAATAAAAATTTCGTTTAAAAGCCTTCTCTTAAGAGTGCTTCTTAAACCCTTTGAAACTCAAAAGTATTCTCTTTTTCTTCTATGAGGTAAACTATCAGGATTTCTTTTATTTTCACAAATACTGACATACAAAACACCTCCTCTGTCACGCCGGTCATAGACGCATCATATCTATCGATGTAAAAGCATATTGCGTGCACAGTGCATGGTGCACTCTACTAGATTGTAAGAGCTGACTGATATTTGTATATTATCTACTTGAAATGAATAGTATAAAGGCGTTGAAGATTTTTTATTTCGAAAATTGGTAAAAATGAAATTTGCATCTAGGCATTTAAGCTTTCCTTATATCCATTCTTACCTTTTACTTGTCAAAATCGTAAATATACATATTTCTAAATGTTTCAGTGATTTTTTTTTAATAATAAACATAAAGAGGTGAGATCCTCATAGAACTGGTACCAATCAAAGAATAAATCAAGAGATCCTGGCCCTTAATTTTATTCACATCCAATGGCTTAAAATAAAACCCTCAATCATATATAAACAAAAAACCAATCTACCCCTTATTATTTTTCATTTTCTCTCTCCTAAAACACACACACACACCGACACCACAAAAATCCACCTGCCGGGATCCCAACAACCTCGTCGAAATCTCGACAACTTCGCCGGAAACACATCAAAATCACCAGAAAACATAAAAAACACCGCTTATTAATCATCCATCACGTAAACAACCCTGTAAATCATCGAAATTCATAAAAACCCACCGTGTGATCGCCGGAAAATCAACAACTTCTTGTAAAATCGCCAGAAAATGGAAGAAGATCATTCAATAAATGTTATAGAAGTAACTAAACTGATCGATCTGAACAAACAAATTGTTGAACAAAAGAATGATGTTGAATCAAATGGAGATAATGTTTTACCAGAAGTTGCAGATCCAGATACCGTTATGGAAGAAGTTACAGGTAAAAATACATGTGATTTTGCTCTGGAAGTGTTTCATTATGAATAATGAAAATCACATGTGATTTTAGAGTTGTATTGTTCTGTGATTCATGTAAAGAATAATGAATTATATGAGATTTGTATTGTTCTAAAAACATGATTTTGATTCGTATTGTTCTAAAACTGTGTTGTATTTCTTTGATACTAGTGAATCACATGATATTTTTGTGGAATCTCATGAGATTCAGAGTTAATCACATGAGATCCTGTCTGATCTCATGTGATTCACTTTGAATCTCATGAGATTCAAACTTTAATCCCATGAGATCCTGTCTGATCTCATGTGATTCAAACATTAATCTCTCAAAAATCTAATGTGATTCAGTGGTTATATTATCATAACTCTAATGTGATTCTATTTTTTGATACACAGAATGCATGAGAACATCAAGAGCAACTTTATACGAGCACAATGAGACACATGGTGGATCGATATATTGGGAGCCTCATTTAGAAGGAATTCCTATACCAGTTGAAGGGACCTACTATGATACAATAGATGAAGCTTTACATATGTATACGAAATACGCTGAAATGGCTGGGTTTGAAATTAAAAAGAGAGGGCAAAGGTTGACAAAATCAGGAGCGGTACAACATAAGTACATCTATTGTAACAAAGAAAGGTGTTCCAAAAGTATTAATGTTGACACTCTTGATCCGAATATAATACAAACAAAAAAGGAATACAAACAAAAACCATCGTAATAGGTTGCAAAGCTCGTATAAGATTAGTTAGGAATACTGTTAATGGAAGATATAAGTTAGAGCAATTTCAACCCAAACACAATCACATGCTTATCCCAAAAGAGTACAAACACTTTACAAAGAAACAAAGAAAGATGAATCAATCAGAAAAAATGTTTGTTGTCAAAGCTGCAACAAATAAAATTGGTGCAACACGTGCACACAACTTGTTATGTAGCATGAAAGGCGGGTATGAATATGTTCATGGGACGACCGATGATTTTAAGAATCATCAAAGGGATGTTAATGTCTTTATAGGTGAAAGTGACGCACAAATGCTTATAAACAAAATGGAAAACAGAAAAATGTATGTGCCGAACTTTACATTTCAGTATAGGGTAGAAAACAGTGAGTTGGTTGCCATGTTTTGGGCTGATGAAGTTGCCAAATGTAACTACAAAGAGTTTGGAGACATAGTATCTTTTGATGCAACCTTCAACAGCAACAAGTAAGTGAATCATTGTGTTTGGATTTATAATTAGGCTTAGTTTAGAAATCTCATGAGATTACACTTGAATCTCATGTGATTCTACTGGAATCTCAAGTGATTCTTCTAGAATCTCATGTGATTCTACTTGAATCTCAAGTGATTCTTCTGGAATCTCATGTGATTCTTCTGGAATCCCTTTGAATCTCTTGAGATTCCACTTTAATCTCATGAGATTCCACTTGAATCTCATGTGATTCTACTTGAATCTCAAGTGATTCTTCTGGAATCTCATGTGATTCTTCTGGAATCTCATGTGATTCTTCTGTTATCACAAGTACTAACAAAATGATTTTTATATAGGTAACAAACAATATGTAAGTTTATACCATTCATAGGCATTGATAATCACGGGAAGTGTGTCACACTGGGTTCGGGAATGCTTTTACATGAAGATACAAAATCTTACACGTGGCTGCTAAATGCATTCATGACCGCTTTCTCTCATGAACCAACAATGATTGTGACCGATCAAGATGGAGCCATGAAGAGAGCTATCGAAGCCGTTTTTAAGAAAGCCAAACACAGACTTTGCATGTGGCATATCATGCAAAAAATTCCATCAAAGGTATTTTTTTTCACATAACTGTTAAACCTGAATCTTATGTGATTGAGTTTTGAATCACTGGATCTCATGTGATTCACTATGGATCTCATGTGATTAATGTTTGAATCACTATGGATCAGACAGGATCTCATGAGATTAATGTTTGAATCACATGAGATTCAAAGTGAATCACATGAATCAGTTATTACAAACATATAAAAACTTACCTTATAGTCTCTCTAGTGATTCATCTTTGAATCTCCTGTGATTCAACTAATTACTCTCTTTTATTCGAAACAGATTTGTAAAGAAATATATGATGAAACAAATTTCAAAGAACGTTTTGATAAGATCGTTTGGAATATGTTCATTGAACCATTGAAGTTTGAAGAGAAATGGTCTGAATTGATTGAAGATTTTGGTTTGCAAAGTCACAAATGGTTAACAAAAATGTTTAATCTTCGAGAAATTTGGATTCCAGCTTATTTTATTGACTCTCCATTATATGGATTGATGAGGACCACTTCAAGGTCTGAAAGTGAAAACTCGTTCTTCAAAAGTTTCACAAGCCCTGGGGCAACGCTTGTTAGTTTCATGATGTCATATGAATCAGCAATGGAAAGGCAAAGGTATAGACAAGAGGCATTAGACTTCAAAACAATTGAAGCAGCTCCAAAGTGTGAGACAAAGTTGGCAATTGAACTTCATGCAGCACGAGTATATACTAGGACGATATTTTTGCTTGTTCAAACGGAAATAAACGAAGGTTGTTGGAATTGTACGATACAAGATTTAAAAATAGATGAAGGTTGTGAAACTGTCATTATTAGAGACAAGAAGCCAAATGATAATAGATCACTTTTTCATAAAAAAGGGAAAAGAACAAGAGAAGAAAACTGAAACAATGGGAGAAACAGCGAGAGACTATAAGGTAAGTCTTTATTTGTTTTTAATAAAACTTTAAATGAATCTCATGAAATTTCTATGTGTTGGGAATTCACTTTTACGTGACGACATTACAGAATTACCATAGTTTATCATAGTCACATACGCGAGGACTAGAATAGGCAACTATGTATAGTTTAGAGGCGTATGGGCTATATATACCCCTCTATGGCTTCCATAGAGGGGTTGAGTCATTATTTTGGTGTTGAGTCATTTGTATCCTTCATTCATTTTCCATCTAATATCAAGTTCATCTTCCATCTCACTACTCTCTCTCACTAAAATGGCTATCATGTGGTTTGACTCACCAAGACCACCGGATCATAGTTTTCATGAATTTTACAATTGGTATCAAGAGCCATGGCTACACACTCTTGGGTCGGGTTTATCTTTATGGTCCGTTTGGTCTAGTCACACTTTCAGATCTGTCGTTGTGTTGTTCGGGTTTTTAACAGCTTATTTTAAGCTTATTTCGTATCTTATTTTTCTGTTAAAAAGGTGTTCGAATTTGTTTTTTTATGTTACAAGAAACTGTTTATAACAGTTTTTGTTACATTTTTTATGAGTTTATTTTGGTCCTTATTTGTTTTCCAATAGTCTTAAAATAAATCAGATCTGGTCTGGTCATGTTTTTTTTGTTGGTATCTCAAGATGACAAAATAACAAGAAGACAACAAGGACGATAGTGACAACCGAACGAGTTCAACCGAACGAGTTCAACCGAACGAGTTCAACCGATCTAGTTCAGTCTGTAAGAACTGAACGAGTCTAAGAATTCATCAACCGAACGAGTTTAACATTTGGTACAACCGAACGAGTTTCACATTTGGTACAACCGAACGAGTTCATTCTTTGTTCACCGATCTAGTTAAGATTAGTTCGAACCGAACGAGTGTACACCCTTGTGGACCGAACGAGTTTTATCTGTGTGAACTGAACGAGTGTACACCCTTTGAGAATCGATCGAGTAACTTTATGAACCAAACGAGTCATATGCAATGCAAACCGATCTAGTCATTTGTATAGTTGGAACCGATCTAAAATGAAAACACAACTCAACCAAGTCAACTCGGTAATTACCGAGTTGACCGGATACCACAACCAATTACAACATCGTCACCATCATCACAGACTCAACATATCAATCAAATCTAAACAAACATTCCTAATCCCATCGTCACTTCATTCTCAACAAACATCTCCACAAGACTCGAAACAGAAATATTGATCTCAGTTTTTGTAGTTATTTGTCATCAACAAACTTTTTCGACTAAACACAAATATCATCATCGATCTTTCAAAGGTATAAACTTTCTTTGATT
>BQNB010124611.1:0-19909 GCA_026074375.1 Tanacetum coccineum
AACTGGATATGTGGTAGAAATGTTGCTCATATCCACTTCTGTTTCATCACCAAAGAAATCAGCATGTGTGTCTTCAAGTAGAGTAGTATTAACTGTTGGAATACCAGTATTAATATTTAGACTGCCAGTATTATCATTTGTACTGGCAGTATTAATACTTGGCCTAACAGTATTAACATCTTAAGCACTTTTCTCAAGCCTTTCTTGATTATCAATTTCACTATCATCATTCTTCTTTCTAGTATCATTAGAAGGTTGTAGTTTATCATTGCTAGCATTCTTTAAAGAAGAATCAAATAGTGAACCATCTTTCCACAGTGGCAAGTCTTAGCAAGATCCTGTCTCCTTACTAGAGTGACTTGCACCAATGCTTTCTTTTGTTCCTGCAAAAATATTAGAGTTTGTTCCTGCAATAATTGGTACATAATTTATTGATTCTCTTATAACATCAATATCAAACAACCACTTTGGTCCAGCACCTGAAATAATAGGCTTATCTTCCAAGAACCTAACATGCAAGTTTTCTTCTACTTTCTTGGTTCTAATGTTGTATACCCTAAAAGCCTTACTATTGAAGGAGTATCCAACAAAGAATCCATCATCAGACTTTCCATCAAACTTGCCTAAATGATCTAAGGTATTAAGAATGGTAACATGACACCCAAATGGTCTCATAAAGCTTAAAGCAGGTGTTCTACCTCTAAACAGTTCATAAGGGGTCTTGTTGTGAGGCTTGACTACTAATACCCTATTCTGCACATAGCAAGCAGTATTAACTGCTTCAGCCTAAAATGTAGTAGGTAACTTAGAGTCAGCTAACATGGTTCTAGCAGCCTTAATTAGTGTCCTATTTCTCATTTCAGCAACTCCATTTTGCTGAGGAGTTCTAGCTACACTAAATTCCCTCTTAATGCCTTTCTTTTCATAAAACTCATGCATAACTCTATTTTTAAACTCTGTTCCATTGTCACATCTGATTATCTTTACTTTCTTATCAACTAGATTTTCTATTTGAGTTATAAAGCTCTTTAGAATGTTACTAGTTTCATCCTTTGATGCTAAAAAGAACACCTAAGTAAATCTGCTATAATCATCAGTGACAACTACACAATATTTCTTATTCATCAAACTGCTCATAAAAGTTGGACCAAACAAGTCCATATGCAACATGAATAAAGGTTAAGAAATAGAGTTCTGAATCTTGGACTTACAAGAGGCTTTGTGTTGCTTTCCCTTAAGACAAGCAACACAAGTTTGGTCATTTTCAAAACATTTTAAAGGTAAACCTCTTGCAAGGTTATCCTTAACAAATTTATTAATATTTTTAAAATTTATATGACCTAGCCTCCTATGCCATAGCATTGATTCATCAATAGTGGCCTTTGCAACAACACAAGTTAAACTCTCTTTAGGAACAATATTCTTCATATCAACACTGTACATGCTGTTCTTTCAAGGAACTTTAAGTAAAACCTGACTTTCATCAGTTAACTTAAAGTCAGGAGACAGAACAAAACATCCAGTGTTAGTAAAAAGAACATTGTTCTTTTTGTCACACATTTGTGAAACACTAAAAAGGTTAAACAGTAACTCCTTAACAAAGTACACATCCTCAAAATCAAGCTTACCAGTTTTAAGAGTTCCTTTACCAGTAATTCTTCCTTCTTTAGCTCCTCCCCCAAAGGCAACATATTCTCCTTCAAATTCTTTGAAGTCTGAGAGATAGGACATGTTCCCTGTCATGTGCCTTGAGCATCCACTGCCAACATAGCCTTGATCTTCTTGTTGTGGATGACCCTGCACATAAAAATAAGGAAATTAGTTTCCTTTGGGGACCCAAGCCAACATTGACTTGGATCTGCCTCGTGCATCAACAAAATTATGTCTCTTGAAAGTAATTGATGCACTGTTAAGTTTGGTAAGTCTCTAAACCCAACATGCTGAGGCCTTAACAACATTAACCTGATTTGCCCTGACAGCATTAACTAGTGCTGTATTTGGCCTAGCAGTATTAACTGCTTTTGGCCTAGCAATATAAAAATTTTCCTTAGCAGTATTAACTTTTTGACTCAAAATTTTGTTAGTTAATGTCGTTCTTGTATAAAAGGGCCTCTTTATAGTTGATTGTGCTGATTTATAAAAATGTAACATTGGTCTAGCACTATAAACTGTAGTTTTGGGATGAGCAGTATTAACAGGCCTAGCAGTATTAAATGGTCTTAGGCCATTTTTCATTAAAACCGCTCTTGGAACCATGTTCGTTTGAGCACTAGGGTGAGCCTTTTGAGCAGAATAATTGTAATTCACCCTTGTATAGTTACTCCCAGATACCACCCTTTCCCTTTGATGGTAATTGCAGTTGGTCTGCAAATGGTCAAAACTTCTACAAACAAAACAAGCTTTATTGTACATCACAAAGTCACTTCCTAGTTTTAAAGTGGTTGCTTTCTTTTTCTTGCTTAAGTTTTTCTAACTCAATTTTAAGATCACTAATTTCTGAGTCTTTATATGAGATATCTCTTTTTAAAACAGCAATTTGCTTACAAAACAAAACCTCATTCTTTTTGTAAAAAACAAGTTGTTCTTATACAGATGCTAAACCTCTCTTATAAGTAGCTAGATTAAACTCAGATTTGTTAAACTCTATTCTTAAATCATCAAGTTGAGTTTTAAGAGTTTCAAAGCTCTTTAGACAGGTTTTGAACAAGTTTTATTATTATGTACCTCAGAGTCTGAAAAAACCATAAGAGCCATGTTTGTAGGGACTTATCATCTGCCATATAGCTCCAGTCAAAACCAGCTCCATCAATAGCCAACGTAGCTTTGGAAGAAGTGTCTTCCACATTTATAGTTCTTTCAGAGCTGTCTTGATTCCAGTTCCTGCTATCTTGTTTCCTAGATCCTCTGCACTCCCTAGCAAAATGTCCTTACTTGTGTTAGTTGAAACACTCTACCTTAGACTTGTCATATCCAGCTGTGTCACTTTCATTGATAGTGATCTTTCTACTAGTCTTTTGGAAAAACCTTCTTGTCCTCATGCTCAGTAATGCTAACAGCCACTTCAAATCCATATCTTCTAAGTCATCTTCATGGATTTGTTCAAGGTCCTCATGTACAAGTTGAGACCCATTTGGTTAATTGGCCAAAAATGCATAAATAGTGGCATCACTTAAGTTAGCAGTACTAACTCCATAAGCAGTATTAACTTCATTAGTACTGTTAGAGGATGACACAAAGGCCACGTTTTGAGAACTTGAGCTTGCAGTTCCTTTAACTTCTTGTTTAACAATTTTGAAATTGTTGTAGAGATCATCAAAGCTGAGATCAAACTAGAAAAATGAATGGTTTGTGTGGGTGATGGAGTTTGACGGAACCACAAAGAGAAGGAGGAGAAATATCTTTGAAATTATTTGTGTGTGGGATGAAATATTCGGCTGCCACCAAGACCAAGAGAGAAATAGAAATATCTTGTAAATATCTAATTAATATCTTGTGTAAATATCTCATAATATCTTGTACCCACTTTTAATTAAACGCGAGCCTTAAACGCGAGCTATAACCAAGGTCAGGAAACAAAGATAAAATGGTTCATAAAATAATATTTTATGATCATAAAAATAATAACGAGACACGTCGTAAATTTTACGAAGCTCGTAACGATTAACAAATGCGCGGTCAAATGTCGACTCGCGAAACGTCAAAAATAAAAGTAATCAAATCTTTTCTAAATTTTTCATAATAAGATACAAAAATATTTATTAACGACAAATAAAATTTTAAATGTCGACACTCGCTCACGGAAACTCGTAAAATAATATTTACGACATCAGGCACGCGATCGTCGTACAATGACCTAAAACACGGGGTGTTATATTAGAGTTTAAGTAAACCTTAGAGAAGTGTATGAGAATGAAGAACACAAGATCAAACCCTAAGAATCAAACCCAAATTAGAAACCCTAATCAAGAAACCCTAGTTTACTTCTTGATAACAACCCTTGTAAAATAATACCCAATCTTCCAAACCACCTTGCAACATCTTAGATATGAACCCTAATGATGCTTGAATACTTAAAAAATCAAATGTATAAACACCCTAAAAAGCTAAAATCAGCCGTGGGTTTTGAGTGGAAATAAGAGAGATTTTATCCTTTGTTTACTTGTGAAAATGGAAGGGTATTAAGTCTTGCATTAGTACTCTTTATATACTATGAGGTATACATGAAACAACTAGCTAAACCGTGGTCCAAGAGGTGGTAATGATACATATGTGTAAGGTGCTCTCCTCCTCCCTAGGAAGAGAAGTGTCCTTAATGAAAGAAATGAGCATGTGCTTATTTAAAAGTGAAATTTAAATTTCCTATGTGATTTATTAATAGGAATCCGGCCATAGTGGGTTGTAGATAAATAAATGAGTTAATTTTTGTGTATTGAGTATAAATGTGAGTATTTGTTTGAGTATAGATGGGTATTGGTGCTTCCAGGTATGCCTAAACGTATTTTATTATGAAACGTAAGCGTTTTACGTAACCAATAAAAATAAAATATAAAAAGTTATAAATTATGCTCAAAACAATTATATAACACTTGATTGACGTAAACTTTAACTTGTTTGGTGTCCGTTTACGTTGAATGATGATTTTTAGTTTACGCGATTTAACTATACGATAAAAATTAAAAGCGAACGCGTAAAACCCTGAAAATAAATAATGGAAATTTTTGAGTCATAAAATGATGGTAAAATGTGATTGTTACACTTGTCTAACAGAATATCCACCTTTGACCCTTCTGATAAACAAAGTCTAGGTCTACTTCCTCTCTGAACCTATTGTCCTACAAAAAAGTTGACAGGTTTATAAAGCTTAGGAGCTTAATGATGTCCATAAAGTGCTTTGTTCACCTTATATACTTTATCAGGGAAGTCTAGATCTTCAATAACCTGATGGTTGACAAACATAGACTTCCTCTTCAATCTTACCACAAAGAAAAGCACTATTGACATCCATCTGGTACACCACAAAGTCTTTAAATGAGGCATAGGCTAAAAATAGCCTAATTGCTTAAATTCTTGCAAAAGGGGTAAAGACTTCATCATAGTCAATCCCTTCTTCTTGTGTGTACCCTTGAGCAACCATCTTGCTTTATTTTTAATCATAATTCCCTCTCTTCATCATTTTTATTTCCTAAGACCCATTTAGTCCTATTGCCCTTTTGCCATTGTTGGAAATCACCAAGGTCCAAAACTTCTTTGTAATTTGCAAGTGTAGAAGCTTTCCTGCATGGCCTCTATCCAGCTTGGGATCCTTCAATGCATTGAATACCTTTTTCGGGTTTTCTTGTGATAAGAAACAAGTAAAAAAGCAATTTGAATGGCTGTATGGTTTGTTATTTGCTAACTGACTAAACAAACATGTTCTTCCAAATTCTTTGTCATTCTTCTTGTTTGAGTTGCTGAATTCAAGTCTCCAATAATTTGTTCAACTAGATGATCTTTGTGTACTCTTGTAGTTGGAATAGGACTAAAAGGCATAAATACATCTAAATTCTTCATGTCTGCCTCTGCACCAACATCTTGATTATCACTTGAGAGGTCAAATATGCTATAATCTTCCAAAGCAGGCATATTTGGATCATTTGGAAGTTCAATGCTTGATTTTCCACCAACAGCATTAACTTCATTTGTGCTAGCAGCATTAACATTGTTAGTGTTGTTAACATTATCTTCCTTTTCTTGATCACTACATACACTATCTTTACCTGGTCCGGAAATGATCCAAGAAATAATGGAAAAGATCGTCCTGATCAAGCAGAGAATTCAAGCTGCTCAGGATTGACAAAAGATCTACGCTGATTTAAAGCGAAATCCGATAGAGCTTGAAGTTGGGGATAGGGTTATGCTCAAGGTCTCACCTTGGAAAGGGGTTGTACGATTCGATAAGCGGGGTAAGTTGAACCCGAGTTATGTCGGACCTTTCAAGGTGTTAGCCAAGGTTGGGAAGGTTGCCTACAGGCTGGAACTTCCTCAAGAGTTGAGCAGGGTTCACCATACTTTCCATGTATCTAATCTGAAGAAATGTTACGCTGACGAACCATTAGCCATGTCGTTCGAAGGAATTCACGTTGATGATAAGTTCCAGTTTGTGGAAGAGCCCGTTGAAATCATGGAATGGGAGATCAAACGATTAAAGCGAAGCTGGATACCATTGGTTAAGGTTCGCTGGAACTCTAGGAGAGGTCCTGAGTTCACCTGGGAACGTGAAGATTCGTTCAAACAGAAATACCCACAGCTTTTCACAAACCGGGCTTCGTTATCCACTACAAGGTCTTAAGCTTTGAGGACAAAGCTCTTTTAACGGGTGGAGACTGTAACATTTCTCAATTTCAGGTCATTTTACGACTCCTATTATTCGTCACTATTTATTTTGGTCCGATACGCGTTTACTTTTAATTTAACTTTTAAAGCTAAATCGCGTAGACTAGAAATAATCATTCAATGTAAACGGTCACCAAATAAATTAAGGTTTACATCAATCAAGTGTTATATGGTTTTTAGAAGAAATTAATGACTCGGTATTTTATTTTTATTGGTCACGTAAAAGGCTTACGTTTCGCAATAAAATACATTTAGACACACCCCGGAAATACCTAGACTTACCTAGACTCAAACCAATAACCACTTTTAAACCTTAAACACAAAATTTAATCAAATCATGTGTTACTAACTCATGTTGGCCGAATATGGGTAAGTATAACCCATAAAACCATTCGTCCCATACATATATACACCTAGAAATCTTCCTAATATCCTTTAAGTACATGTACAACCTATGTTTAATTAAAACATGTACAACATGTCCCTAACTAGCTCATTACTCAATGGTTAATAACCATTTGAGCTCTTTGGATCCTTTGTTTCCCTCTTGATACCCGCGGCTAAGGAAACACACACACACAACCCATAAGATTTCAAATCTTAATAAATCTTGTACATATATCTTGTAATTAAGAGTTGTACTAGTAAGGTATTATTAAAACTATGGGAGATTAACTAGAAACCACAAAACCACCAATTTAGGGCACGGTTTGGTTTGGATTAGGGACAAGGAAATGTAACTAGCTCATAAGCCTATAAATACCCATCTACACTTGACATAAAACTCTTCTTGAAACTTATAAACACACAAACACTCAAACAAATAAGCCATTGTTTTTCTTCTCTTGTTTCGAGTCGTAAGACGCAAACAAACACCCTCGCCATCTCATTCGAACCTACAATATATACTAGGTCTTCATACAAAGTCATAAAAGGCACATGTTAAGAACTTGGGTATAAGCTTCGAAGCTTAGAGTTGATATACGTTGGGTATAATCCACTTGGGTTGCCATCCTACTCGTCCCAACACACACCAAGACTCTAGGACTCTTTGTAAGTCGCGTTCAAGCTTGTACACTTCATATTTTAATTGTTTCTTTGATGTCTAGTCGTGTAGGTCATGTTAATATGTGATTAACAAATTTGCATGGGCATGAACACGCATAGTTTAACCATGCATTGAACTACGATACATATTTAATTACATATCGATTTTGTGTGGTGCTAGACTACAAATGAAACGTGTAAAGAGGAGATTTTAATTGACAGATATGCTTAAACATTTTTTGTTTAAATGCAAGGGTGGACACCGACATGAACACAAACTCTTACACACGAATTTTATGAAACTTATGCGTAAACATTTCACGTAAACACGATATTGTGGCTTGGGAAGAAGTATACTAAACGTTTAAACGCATGCATGTGATGGACACGACCCTTATATAAGCTAAACGAACTTATTTTTGGTTACTAGGGCTATTAACAAAACTCTTATATTACTACTAATCGAAATGGACCACTAATGGGCCTCGTCAAGCCCAACGGTCTGTTAACGGAAGTAATGGGGCCCACAACTTATTATTAAGCTCATTCGAGCTTATTAAGGGGCTAATAACTTATTGGACTTGTGGATAGTAAGGCATACATGAAAAGAAAACTTAACGGACCACAAATGAGTTCGTTAGACCCTTAATGGGCCTATAGGGCTCGACAGCCACTTCGAACGTAACAGGCTCCAACAGGCCACATCGTGGGTCCACCAGGTTATTAAGAGCTCTTTGTGCTATTGAAAAGACCTTAATATGCTGATTGGGCTGTACTATGGACCCTAATGTACTTTAAAAATCAACGGGACCCTTAATGGGATCGGCGGCCCCCTACGTGGCCAAACACGAACCATAAAACCACAAATAAGCTTGGACAACTTATTTGTGAGCTTATGCAACTTATTAAGCTTGTTATAAACCTAACGAAACTAATGGACCTAAATCGAACTAGTTTGAATATGTATAACCCTTATCGAACTCTTAATGAACCCAAAAGCCCATTAACGAGGCTTATTAGCTTATTGAATAAGCCATACAATAAAAACAGCTTAATTATAATCTTATGTGCCTAATGAAACTAGAAAATAAGTTGGATCATGTATTGAAACCCTAATGGACTTTTAAAAACATTCAGACTAGAGTTATTGGGCTAACGAGCCCAACAAGCTCAAATAAGTTCATCCAAGCTTATTTTTTAGCCAAAAAATTTCATATAATCTTATATAAGTCAAATGAGAGCTTATGTATTTTTAAAATCTTAATTAGACCATTTATTTGCTTAATGGACTCTAACGAGTCCAATACACCATATAGACTTAATAAGGACGCCGTGCTATTTATAAGCTGACCATTTATTGGCGTTTTGGTATATTATAAAACCCATTGCCACTGGTTAGTACGTAAGATTTATTTTGGGATTAAAATGCGACTGTTAACCACGTTAAGGACTAAAAGTGTTAAATTTCAAACTTATGGGTTAAAACTGCCAAAACTATTTTATAAAGTCTAGGGACTGTTTTGTCACTTCTGAAACTTAAGGGGCTGTTTTGAGAATGTAAGGACCTAAAGTGTAATTTGTGTAAAGTTGAAGGACTAAAGGTGTAGATGTGGAAACCTAAGGGTTTAAAATGTAAATATTATATTTTTATAAACATAAGGACTGTTTTTGTAAATATAGAAAACCTAAGGGCTATTTTACAAACAAAAGCGGATTTTGATAAACAAATTAACGTATTGTACCAGTTTTTTAATTCATGGATATTGCAACAAAAGTTGAAATTACGACTTAATAAATATGTATATTTATTAATAACGTTTATATATATACTTGAACGTGGGTAATCGTACACCTTCCCAAGAGCCAACAAGTAAAGAAAAATACAATAAACATGTGCACTACCAAACAAGTGATAACAATATATATAAACTAGCAATTTATTGTAGTTTATGCATTAAGTCGTTAGCCTAAACCTGTAGACTAAGGACTGGCACGTTTTCTACTTAGGTATTTGGTCGGTGTTAATTCATTTGCCATACTTGGATATACTTTTTCATTCACAAGGACTACCTAATCAGGTGAGTTCTTAGCCCTATGTTTTTCATTATTTAAATGATTTAACATCTATGGGGTGAGAACATGCTTTGTTTACAATTAGACAAAGTGTACATTTGGATAAAATGATTACGTGTTTGCTAATAGTGCGATAACCCACTGAGCCCTTATATGACTGTCAATTACTAGATTGTGAGCGCAAATGTTATAAATAGATCTATTTGGATGACATCCCCGTTTGGTGTGAGTCGCCAGCACTATGCAGTTTGCAGGTCAAACAAACGTATACTTTGTCGGATTAAAGATGTGCGGGTTAGAACATCATTTCTCGGGCATTATTGGCAATTTTATTGGCATTCATACATGACAAGCTCAGTGTCGTGGCTTTGGAAAATGTAATTCGTTTTATGATGTTTTGCATATGTTGCTTAATCATACCTTGGAAATCTTGCTGTCCTTACTATTGATTTACATTAAAAAACACTTGAATCTCCAACTTTATGGTGACGTTTTAAGCATGTTTTCTTAGGTCAATAAGGCAGGAGGTGCCAAGATACATTGGGGGCCACTCTTTGGAGAGTCAGTACTAAAGATTTGGGACGTATTACATTTTGGGAACATTTGTTATAAACCGAAATCTTTACTTATATTGTTGAACAATTTGAAGCCATGAACTTATGTAATGAACAAGTATTTTGTTAATCCAATGTATCTTTTTAAAACGACACGTTTAGTGGTTGTTCTCATATCTTGTGCTATTGATCTATGAAGTAACGCCCTCGGATATTCAATATTCCACTGCTACCCAGATTTGGGGGTGTTACATAAATCTTTTTAACATATAAGGAATATCTTCTGTTATCTTTATCTTCTTAAGGAGATCTTCTAAATCTTCATTTTTTGATATCTTTGACCAAATCTTCTATAATTCTCCACCAGCTTGTAGAATTCTTTAATGACGATTTTGATCATTTTGTTTCATTACTTGTTTCTTTTGTCTCATCAAATCTATAATTTCCAACAATCTTCCCCTATTTGATGATGACAAAACAACATGTTCTTGTACGAACTTCATCATAAAGCCTTAATAAAATCAAAGCTTCCCCTGAAAGTGAAATCATGGATCTCCCTGAATGAAACAAACTTCCCTTTAAGTAGATTTCCTTTGTACCATGTCATGTCACCACACATAATAAGCTGCAAATCCTATCTATGTAATCTTCTTCCCCTTTTTGTAATAATCCAATAGGGGTCTTGTGAAGATAAGCAACTTGAATCTTTACAACTTACTATTCATATACTCGCTAATACATAATCCAGCCTTCTAATGTCTCAAATTACCCTCCATGACGCATAATAAGAATAATGAATTTAAGACAGTAGAAACTTAAATTAGCAGTAGTAATAAACAACTAGCAGTAGTAATGAAACCTTTCACCTCAAGTGGTGCATGAACATAACCTGATGGTTAAACATTTTGGCAATAAGCTTCCTCTAAAACCCATATGTTAACCATCTCTTGAATCTTTAATTATGTAGGCTCTATGTAATGATCCCTGATGAAGAAAACTAAGTATAACGAACTTGATGTTGAAGTAGAATAACCCAAACTTGTATCTTATATCTTGTACTATCCACGTGACGTCAAACTTATAAATAAATCTGTAAAATATAAGTAGATCGCAACCTCTTGACAAAAATCCTCATCTTCTATGAGACACATAACCAAAGTGATAGCAAATGTGAGCATTGAGCACCATAAGAGAAATCACTCACCTTTGCTAGATTTTGACAAGTCTTTGTCACAACATTGTAAGCACAAACAAGTTACCTCAAAATGTTGTAAGCCATTTGAGATATGATAAGAACACAAACCTATGAAACTCCACTTCAACTTCAAATAGGCGATAAACAATCTTCTTCGTAACCAATTAATCCATAAATTAGCTTCCCCTTAAACAAAGCATTATGTTTTATCCGATATCCAAACCATGTGTGTGGACTCAATAGCAGTTGAAACGCTTCATAGCTGTATTATTTTAGACACAATGCTGCGTACAAACTCTTGTTAATACTGTTCTTCCTTATAACTGGAAGCCATATCCCCCACCACCACCCCCCTTTTGGCAGTACTAAGTCAAAACGGGACGTAGTAAATCACAAATATAGCAGTATTAAGTACTTTATACTGGTTAGTACTAAAAAAAAATTATGAGTGCATACATTAAATCTTAGTATCGTCTTGGCAGCATAAATGATCAACTAGCAGTATTAATGAGTATTCAAACAGTATTAACTGCTTTTAAACACCTTAGCAGTAGTAATACTGAACCAACAACCCAAATTTTGGACAAGCAGCACTAATAAAACCATTGAGCAGTATTAACCTATAACCACTGTTTGAGGATACCTTTTTTTAAGCATCCAGACGACGCTTTTTAGTGTCACAAAGCTGTTACAAATCCGTCACTAATGTGCATTCTCCTTCCTCTCATTCCTTTAGTGACACTTTTTAGTATCAGTAAACTGTCACTAATATGTCGTGTTTGGCAGCAGTACTAACAAAATATGTAGCAGTACTAACCTCTCTTATGGCAGTAGTAATTAACTTTGGCAGCAGTAATACATATCTTTGTCGTTTAATAAACCAACGAACCTAATTACATATACCAAGTCTGTTAATCCAAGTCTGCTGCTTCTTCTTTTATCAAGAAACGATCACCAATAACCTTGTGTTCTTCAAATCTTGTTGTGTCTGCTCCATGAAGAAACGAACATAAGTAACCTTGAACTTTAGGGTTTTTATCAAGCAGTTTAGAGATCGATTAAAATACAAACAAAGTATATAATCTGTTTTTATCGAATTTATGCACAGATTCTGTTTCTTACCGAATTATGGTTTAAACACAACCCTAACCTTACCGAATTTGACTATGAACACTGAAAAACAGAATATTGAAAAAACCCTTTAACCAATAAAACCTTGAAGATCCTAGATCAAGAGCCACATGGCTCTGATACCAATTGTGGAGTCTGAAATAATCTTAGTCATTTAGCCTAATGTTTGATTAGAAGTTTCTAGGATTATTACTAAAAAAAATAACATATAATACTGCACAGAATTACGCATAAAAGAAACAACAATGTGATCTTAACAAAGGTTTTATTCTACCACCACCAATCACGTTTCCAAACTAGCACACTATATTATTTTGATAAAGATTAATACGGTTTACACACTAATACAGTACAAAGGGATTAAGGAAAACCTTGATTAATTGTGGTAACACTACCAAACTATAGTCGTCTTTTATCTAAATCTTGTGCACACACCAATAAGTTTTCTTTTTATGTATGTTAATACTACCGCCTATGAATCCTCTTTATATAGAGAGATATAAAGGTCTTACAAGGAAGTATTAATGGTAACTACTAAATTTTATTTAAACAATTAAGGAATATCTTTGTTTTCTTTAGCTTCTTAAGGAGATCTTCAAAATCTTCATCTTTTGTTATCTTTGACCAATGCTATTCTAATTTCTCCACCAGATTGGTGTATTCTTTGATGACGTATTTTGATCTTGTGTTCATACTTGTTTCTTTTGTATCATCAATTCTATAATTCCCTAACAAGGTTTAGATTTTGAAAGAATTAAATAGATTAGATAACCATGATATTGATAAATTGATAGTTTTAACATCGATCTTAGTGTATCGACAAACCTACTTTCCATGAACTCTACGATCGGCTACACTGCCTGTTAAAGTGTTGTTTTTGGTTGAGTCGGCAAAATATAAATTTAAAACTTGAAACAATAAAATATACACCACACAACGACACATCAAGTTTTTGGCGCCGCTGCCGAGGAGTGAAAATTAATCTTGATTTTTATTTTGATATTTTGGTTTTTAACATTAGATTAGATCTAACCCTTTAATAACGCTCCAAATATACATAAAATATCCCTTAGAAATGTGAGAAATATATGTACTAACGCAATAAATATTGCAAGAATTGTTCGTTTGTTATGTAAATATTGTTTCAGGACCAAATATGGAAGGAAGGACTTAACGTGCAAGAAATGTGGTTACTTACAATTAATATTTGTCAAAAGAAGGATCTGGAAAGGGACTGTTGATGTCAAAGGCACAAGTGCGCCAATTTTATTATCAAGTGCGGCGCACTTGTCAGCGGGTTTTAATGCAAGTCATTTATTAGGGATGTGCGGCGCACTTTTATCCAAGTGCGGTGTACTTTCTGCGTCAGTTACTAAAAAATCATTAATGATGCAACTCTTGAATTGCCCAATCATCACTATAAATAGAAGCACGAATTTGGAGGAAAAAATATCATTCACAACAACAACATTCAGTTCACAACACACTCAATCATTTTCCAAGAGTTGGAGAAGTTCTTAGGAAGATTTAAAGGGTAAACCTTCATCTTCATCTTTTTCCAGGTAGAAGAGCAAGTGAAGTGTCCTTTAAACTCAGAAGTTTGGAGGTGCTAGTTGTAAGTTGTTTCTATATTCTTAGAAGGAATTGTTTGATTGGAACTTTTGTTCTTGAAATTTGGTAAAAACATGTTTCCATCCTTTTATAATATGAATTTTTGATTTATCATACTTGTTGAAAAATATGTTGCTATCAGGATTGTTGAGTCAATTAAACAGTTTGGTTAGGGGATCTATGGATCTTATGGGATTCAAATTTGACTATTTGAATGAACTTTTGATCTTGATTACTATAACGCTTGATAGTTTTTGATTTTAGATCTTTATTTTCGTTTGTTCACCATTTATCCCGGGATATAGGTCGAAAAGACTCCGGTTTAAGTGACTATTTTCCATGTGTTGTCTGTAAGAAACTAGAACTTTGCATTGTGAGGGTGGTAGTAAACGAAAATTTACCTAGTGCAAAGGGTTTAACGATAATCCACATGTCTATCGAACTTGGTTTAACAGTTATATTTACTGATCATCAAACACGAATTCACACTTAAGGCATATTAATATTTAAAGATAAGGCCGAACAGGGTTTTACATTATGAACATATAGGGAACATATAATAAGATCTTTTTAAGCAACTAAACATTCTTAAATCGATTATAACTTCATCCGTGAATCATTCAAGTTTATCCATAATATTTATTGTTCCTTAACCAAACATGTCCTTTAAATCATTGAAAGTAGACCTATTATCTTTAGGACCCGTGATATCTATAAGATACATCCTTTTTCTTATATTATCGACTTTTGTTTAGAATTGCTAATCTCCTGTGGAACGACCTGACTTACCTACAATACTATATTACAAACGAGATTTATACTTTACCCGTGTGTTTTCATATAATTGTCCGGTATTTTCAGTCTTATAAATTTAAAGCTTTTGAAACACATCAAAGTTTTTAGCGCCGTTGTTGGGGATTGAAAACATTTTTTGATAAAGTCATTTTAATATTACAAACCCAAATTTTAAAAATCACCGTACCGTTTTCTGGCAAACGGAAACCATTTTATTGTTACTGCTTCCTGGAAGTGCGACGCATCTTCGCCCAACAGTAGCGTCTTTGCTTGTTATTTGAGAAAAGAAGTTGGAATTAAAGTAACTTGACCAAAACCAAAAACCCAAAGAACCCCATAATCTGTAATTTAACTTTTTGAATGAGGAATATATTTCCAATATTGATAATTGTTAAACTTATATATAACTTGTGTTTAAAAATGAAAAAAGCAAAAAAATAATAATATCATTTTCTTATTAGCTTATTTGGTTAATTGTCTACATAATTGCTTATGTTCCTTATGTGTTAAAAACCTTTTGAAAAAATTCATGATAGCTAGATTAAGTCTTTTTGATAAAGTTATGCAAATAAAGAATACAACAAAAATTAAAAATGAGATTTCCAGAAGTGCGCCGCACTCGTACCACAGTGTGCCGGTGTCTTTGGAAAATACAGAAGGATTATTGATTGTTCAGAATCCAAATACCTCCTCCCAAAATACTCTATAATGACTAAAAATGCGCCACACTTTTCCAAAAAACCGCCGCACTTTTCTGTCTGAACCAAAACTCAAATGCCAAAAAAGCTTATTTTGAAAAGATCTTTTGAAATGGAATGTTTGCTATGTGCTTAGTAATATTAGTAAGTGTAGAAAAGTTGGCTAATATATGCTCTTAAAACTAACCCACATCAATGTTTATTTTGATATTATATTGTATTAAAAGTATATGACTCGATATGGTGATGTGCATAGGAAAGGACGTAAGTTGGAAATTCTCTAGTGACCGAAACGAAGGGAAATCACTCTTAACCCTCAATAAATTAATCATCTCCCCTAAAAATACTTCAGGAGGATTGGGCATTTCGCCTGATAATAGAAAACATCAGGAGTGAAGGAAGAAAGGTAACATGAAGTTTTGTGTCTATTTACAAAATGGACACTTATAGGGATTGCGATTGTGATTATATTGACAATGTTTTGTGAATGGTTTATTATGCTCAGATGGAGAGATCTAATTTGGAAAAGAAAGAAATTAATCTCAACGACTACGCCTCAGTCCATCTTTGTCTTGAGTATGAGGTTAGGAAGGGAAAGAAGTTGGTTAAGAAGGAGTTGATGGTGTTACTACGTGGGGAAATGTACTTTGTTCAATTCATCATAAATCCTGAAGAGGTCAAATTTGAGCCAGGATTAATTTTCGAAAGATCATTCTTGCATTCTGCCAATGCAATTGTAAACTTCAGGGAAGGCACTATTACAATACAACCTGACTTTGACCCTTTTCTTTTAAGCAGTGATGAAGAAGGAACCCAAATCTTGATAACTTAGAAACGTTGCTTGACTTTGACTTTGATGATCGTTGGTTACCACAACACAGAGACCGGATCTCCCCAACAATGGTATGCAAAATGGGTAAGGGATCGTAGTATAAAAGAATAATTAATGGTAAACATCATGTACATTTAATGATGGTGTCGGACCCCTTCTTCATCCGATTTACGACACCTTAACCCAAGAGGAAGCAGAAAGGAGAGCACTTACACACCATATCAGTATGAGGTATGAAATGCTAGAAGAAGTAAGGCCGGTAATAGAAACATTGGCCTATAATGACAAATACAAAAAAGTTGTTGGACAAAATCTGGGCCGACAAAGTCAGATTAGATGGAAAGATTAAACCCGATATGAAGAATGTGCAATGGGAAAAGTGAAGGAAGATGCCTTAAGGAAAGAGGAAAGATCATTAGGGGCCATTAATATTTCCAATTAGGATGGAGGGCCTAATCAATGAAATTGCTCTCGCTTAATACAGGATCTAACGCTTACACCTTCGACCATAAATGAATCTGACGAACTTTTGGGCAAGAGATGGATAATCATGCAAGAAGAAAGAAACATAACAATGATTAATTATACATAAGCTAAAGTAACTAGTCGGCTAGTAAATGTACTATGTCAAGTTGGATTCACCACTCTGTCTGCCCAGTTCTTGATTTTGGAAATACTTATAGACCGGGACGCACCTATCGTGGTGGGTCTTGGATTCCTTGATACATTCTTGGAAGGACAACATTGACATTCAAAACAGGAATTTAATATTTTGATGGGACTCACTCGTCAAACCTTTAGAGCATGCTAGATCAGAAAAAATCAAACATTGTGAGAGAAATCAGATGTCGAAGAACGACTTTGTGATTAAGAGGAATGATATGGGACACCTTATTCAAACTCAGACCAAAGCGGATACCAAAACAATGTCCAACCCTGCTAAAACATAACCTTTGTCAACTCTTTGAAATCCTGTAATAAACCCATTTAGAAAATCGCGTGTGGAAAATAGGCTTGTAGTTTCTAGGTCATCCCCTGCTTTAAAACTAAAGGGATGTTGAATGGAAGCTTGATTACAAATTATGGTATTCTAATCCCGAGTTAGCAACTGGGCAATGGAAAACTGAGATTCGTTTAACTGACCCCTATGGAAATATCTACATGCAAGCTTTTATGACCAAACCCACGAAGAGAAAATTATCTAAATATCACAAGTTGAGTGACATAATGTCACCAAACTGGTTCATCGAGTAAGCATTGGAAGCAAGAATAAGGGAGGAAGAGTTTGTGCACTCCCAAAATGATGTTTATCTTACTTTAATTTTACTTTTTGTCATATGCATATCTAAATAATAAATCAATTGTATTTAATCCATTATGGATTATACTTTGATGTACGGGGACTACCCCGATATTAATAAATAAAGATTTTGGTGGGCTAATTTACGTTTCAGTTATTATAATTAAAAATAAATAAATAAATATATAAAAAAAACATATAAAAAATAGGGGGGCCAAGTTCGCGACTTAGTGGGAACGTGACGCCGCACTTTTGATATTTCAAGGGACTACAAAAGCTTATAAAAGACGTTTTTGGCTATTATTATATACCACACTCAAAAACTTAGGTCACCGTCGGGTTTCTAATCAAACACAAAGAGAAGATTCTAAAACCAATCACCTAAACTGCTTTAATCATGCATGGGTATGTTTATTTCGTTCCTTACTTTTCTTATATCAAAATCCATTATTATTATGTTGTATAGGGTTTATATGAATTAAGTTTAAGAAAATTATGAAGTTATGCCAATAGAATTTGAATAAGACTAGGATTATGCCTTATTATTTAGAATTAAGAGATGCTATCAGAAACCCTTGAATAAATCCAAATTTAATTATTTCAAACTAGTGTTTGGATTGAGATAAAATTATTAAGAACTCAATTTTTTTTAAAACATAGCAGGAAGTGCACCGGTTTTTGTTTAAAAAAACCACCGCACTTGCTTGATTATTTGAAAAACCGCCACACTTAGTTTTTGTGCGCCGCACATTTTATCACAGAATGTCTGCAAATTGATCAAAACATAACCAACAATGCTAAATCTTGCCTAACTTAATTATATATCATGTTTTTGGTTGATTTGTAATGTTTAGACTTTAAGAGCATAGGATCATGGGGCCGGGTCATCCCGTGCCAAAAGCTCTATAAATATTGAAACCGTTGAAGAAGCATTACTCCCAGATGTTCATCACAAATTCTTGGAGTGGAGTGGTTGTAGTAGAGAAGCAAAGTCTCGTTATAACACTAGGTTGGCAATTTTGCTTCCAAAACTCATTTATTCACTGCAAATCGTGGATTGGCAGCTGTTACACAAAATTGGTTGTGGAGAAGAAATAGATAACATGTTAAAGATTAGTTTGAAGGAAGCTAAAACCGGAGAAGAAATATTCCTTTCTGTGGCTTGGGTAAGGGCTTTTAACGTCCGTAAGCCTATCTACCCAGAACTTTACTGTGAGTTATATGCTACTTATGAGTTTGATGAAGTATGCGCGGATGATGAGTTACAGTCAAAGAAGATAATCAGTTTTAGACTAGGAGGACGTGCTCATAGTCTAACTTTGTAGGAATTTGCTAGGAGATTAGGATTGTATCATGCTGACGAATTGGAGGAAAAAGGTTTTGATACTTATTTTCAAGGAGGTTTGAGAAGTGATGAAAACTTTAATGCTAGAGAATATTAGGAAAGGATTAGCCTATACAGGGACTTACATTTATCTAGGAGCTCAATCACTTCCATTCGATTCCCGATTCTCAGAGTGTTGGGTAAAATGATCACTTACGGATTATGTCAGAGGACAACTGGATATGAGAAGATTCAGAGGAATGATCTGTGGTTGTTGAGTATGTTTGAGGATAGACATCAGAATGGGTATGCAAATGTGGCTTGGGTGATTGCAAAATGGATGAAAAGGAAGGGAGCTGGAAGTCAGAAGGACAGTCAGATTTGTTATGGTCAGTTCATTTCAAAGATTGCTAGGAAGAGCAGAGTTTTGACTGAAGAGATAATACGTTCCCTGAGCACTCCGGTTTACTGCAGAGATTTAGACAGGACTACCCTGAGAGAGTTGATCGACTCTGAGGATAGATTGATTCCTGATATTCCGGTTGATGATGTACAGAGAGTTGCCGCCCAGAGAGCTCCGAGAGTTCAGCGAGCTTCGATGCAGGATTTATATGAGCGCATGGGTAGCATGGAGATCAGACAGGAGGCGATAGAGAGGATGGAGTACAGACAGTCATATCACTGGGATAGGTACCAGGGTGTCTTTGAGCACATGGCAGGAGTTTACAATGTTCCGTTGCAGGGTGCTTACAACCCACCTGGTTATGCTCAGCCCCAATACGACCAGTACTACCAGCAGTATTATCCACAGCAACCACCACAGCAACATCATGATGATGAAGATGAAGAGTAGTGTCGGATGACACAAGTTGGATATGTGATTGTGTGTGTTTGACACACGTGTTTCAAAAATATTATTATTATTATTATTATGATGTGTAAATGCCTCTGTTGGCATTAAAAATAATATTTTAAAA
>BQNB010124612.1:4468-19909 GCA_026074375.1 Tanacetum coccineum
AAAAAAGGGGAAAATACAACTTTAGGGGCTAAAATTGCCTAACCCCTAAAGTTGTATCACAAAAGGACTTACTTTGCAATTAGAGATATAAGGTTGAGGGGGCATTTCTGCCAAACCCTCAACCTTGTATTTCCACAAGGATGATATGTGTTATTAACAGGGGACCAATTTTGCCATTACCCAAAACCTTTTCCTGTTAAACCCAAAACAATTTTTCCCGCCCTTTTCAAACCTCAACACAACTCACGGGTTAGCCTCCCCCTCTTTTACCCTGCGTTTCCTTGCCATCTCCATGGATAAACCTCCCCCCTCCTCTCCACTATCTTTCCCACCAAAAATGGGGCCTTGCCATGTTGGCAATCTCACTTTGCCATGTGAAAACGATTATCGTTACGTTTGACAAATTGTGTGTGAATTTGTGAATATTTCTTTTATTTTCATAAAAATATAAAAATATATATATATACAAAAATATTTTTCATTTTCTTTTATTTAGTATAATTATCATATAAAAACAAAAGAAAAACCAAAAATATAAAAACATTGTCCATAAAAAAGAAATAAAATTCACAAATTGGTAAAAATACCAAAATATAATATTCTCAATTGAGGTATTATCATAATAACTTCCGGTGAACTTGTTGGTTCCCAACTCGAACAAAAGATTTAAAAAACTTGCCATTTGTGTCTCTTACGACGTACGGCTCACCTTGAAAAGCTAAACAAACTAAAAAGTGGGTATAAGGAGGGTTGTTCCGAGGAACTACGACCCGAAAGGAGAAATAAGCTTCGCGCTATTCCTACTCCTCCGCTCACCTGTGCGTTTATCTTTTTGAGAGCTACCGTGAAGTAAGTAGATTATTTGGTTGAAGTTGTCTTATCTCATTGTCCGGTAAAATACATTGTGAATAAATCATTGAAAAACCAAAAAAATTAGTGTAAATTTTCTTTTTATATTTCTATTTTGTGCATGCGCACTCGTTCTCAAGCCCGTAGACCTTTAACCGCTTTTTCATTTAATTCTTATTTTCTCGACCCTCTAATTTAATTCTTCGTCTTATCCCTCTAAATTGTTTAATTCTTATGACGTCACTTGATCGTCGTTTAAATCCACTTTACGCGATTAAAAAGTGTTCGTCTTGTGGAAGTTTGTACACTTCAAAATGTGGTTGTTCAAAAGGGAGTCTTGAGGACAAGATTCTTGTTCCCGTACCCGACTTGCCTCAACGACCCCTTAAACTTGAAAAAATTTGTCTCGATTGTGGAGACCCGGTTCATGGTCTATATTGTCGACGATGTGCTCTAATACGAAAGACATTGGAGGAACTTTTCCTTCAAGATGCTTCCGAGTCATCCGATGACAATACCAATGTTGTTAATGCTCCTCGAGAGCCATTCGTTGTCAAACAAGACCCCGGTGTCAATTCCTCGCAAAGTCCTCCACAAATTGACCATGAATGTTGTTACGAGTGTGGTGATTCGTTAGATGGAATCTTTTGTCAACGATGCACTTGTAAGTCTTGTGGGAAAGGTACTCATATTGGTTATAATTGTCCACCGAAAGCTCCGATTATCTCTAATCCGGAACCATGCAATCAAACCATTGATGAGCTCCCACAAACTTTGCCAAGTTTTGATCCGACGTGCTATTCCGAAAAAGAAAATTCATTACCTTACGTTTCAAAACCTAACTTTGTTGATAATTCTCCTAACGTTTTCAACCCACCTCCACAACCTCCTATTTTTAACCCTAAAAAGAGGATTTCAATTTTTGGCATGCAACAACCAAACCGTTAATGAGCTCCCACAAGCTTTGCAGAGTTTGCAACAACAATGTCTTTTTCGTACATGCCAACAATGTGGTTGTAATGAATATGATGGAGTTTATTTTTATTGTAAAGTTGGAAATGAAACACCAATCAATGTTTCAACTCCGTACTCTTCTAACGATTCTCCAAAATTTTCCGACCACCCCACACACTATGAACCAATCTTGTGTGATTTTTGTGGGAACGATGCTCGTTATGGTCACTATTGTATACCGCAAGTTCCAAATCCGGAACCATGCTACTATCAAGACTATGATGAGTTCCCACAAACTTCACCGAGTTTTCAACAACAATATCCTTGTTGTGAAAATTACGGGGGACCTCATATGAGTTTTCAATGTCAACCGATGAATCAAAATTATTACGAACCTAATCCGTGTTATGATTCTAATTCTTTTGGTTATGACCAATTTCAACCCCCGCAATATACCGTCAATCATCCAATCTTCAATGTTCGAAATGAGCTTCTCAATTCTCAAAATGAGCTTTTCACTCTCGAAATGAGCTTCTAAATTCTCAAAACAAGCTTATAGAGCAAATGACATCCATATGTGATATGGTTGGTTAAATTATACAAAAGAAGGAAGAAGAAAAGCGAATTGCGGAAGAACAAGCATCTAAAGATCAATATTGGAAGATTCCTATTTGCTATGATGATGACGAGGACTATACCATTGCAATCACACCCGGTTTACCAACTAAGGAGCCCGATAACTCTCTAAGTATGGGGGACGAGCATCTTGACACTATTCTGGCATCGGAATCGGACGAATTCATAAAGTCTAGTGTTGAGATCCTTGTCCCAATCCCAAGTGAGTCTGAGGGTGTTCCCGAAATGTGTGATGTGCCTTTTCATGATAATTCTCCGCCTCTTGAAGCCTCTAAAGATCAATTTAAGGATTTCTTTGAGTCTAACGATGAATCTACTTCAAGTGATGACGATTCTTTCTCTATTGACGACATCGATTATGTCGATGCATCACCTCCCGATGCCGAGATCGTCAGCTTAGAGGTGGTGGAGATTGTTAACCCAAAAGTTGGAGGGGTTGATGATGATATTCTTTTAACAATCAAAGACGATATCCTTCGTGAAAAATTATTGAATGTCAATCTTCTTATTGCTAAGATCGATGCATTAAGAGATAATCCTACTCCATCTTTCAATGTTGTGATCAAGTCTACCTCCACAATTTCTAATCTTTTCTTGGAGGAGACTAACACCTTTGATAATTATATTCCTGAATCTGAAACCTTTTGATTTAATCTAGAAGAGATTGGTAGTGGCAGTCCCACTACTCATTCTGAGTTATCTCTTCCAGATTATAAAGCTTTCTACGTTGATAATGATCATTTTAAAGAGAAGAGTAGTGGCAGTACCATTACTCATGTTGACTTTTCTCGATATGACTCGTTTATCTTTGATCTTTCGAATGATCAGTTTCCTCCTGCCGATAGGAGTGACCTTTATCATGAGGAGTTCGTCGATGAACTCACTCACATCATGTCTCTTCCGAATCTTGAATGTTTCAAATTTAAGATTGAGCCCGATACGGGAGATTTGACTTCTATTGACCTCGGGATTTGTAAGAATGTGTCTACGACTAATGTGAATGTACCATTAGGGGATGACCAATCTCCTCTCTTCGCTTATGTTGTATGGATCTTTCTTACTTTTCTCACGTATCCCGTTGTCCCTCCATATCTTTTCTCCACCAGGAATAAAGATACCATTTTTGATCCCGGCATCTTAATTTATCATTCTTTTATGCAGGATGTTATTCATCGAGCAGTGGAACTTTCATGAAATTCAATGTTTATCCAACCGCTTGAAGGGATGTCCGATGATGACCTTTGTCTTCCACTTGCTTCCCCATGGAAATGAATTCGGGTGCATTGGGTCGAGTCGAGTTGTGACTCGGTTAACCAAAAGCAAGGCGCTTTGTGGGAGGCATCCCATGCTTATCGTGGTATTGTGTAGAATATGAATAAGTGTTTTCTTGTTCGTTGTAGAGGCTCGCTCTTTTCTATTTACCGTTGGTTTCGTGTTTATGTTGTTGATTGTCAGGATGTTGCTCGGAGAGTGAAGACTTTTATCTGTGCTTCTAGTTTTATTTTCATTACACAAGAGTTTAGATCCTCGGCTTCATTTTTGGGAATCCAGTATCCAAATCTAATCGACTACGTTGTATCTTTTGGCATCACTTCATAAACGGCCTTAGATTTACGTTAGGTACCCCTTTCAAATACATCTGAGGTCGTTGTTTAGTTGAGTATAGCGGGGGATCTTCGATTTGATTGTTGCCTGCAGCCATTGTTGTCATGTAATCCCGCTTTTACCACCAAATTTTTTGCAAAAATACCAAAAAAATATAAAAAATTTAAAAATTTTCAAAAATAAAATAAGTGTTTTGTCATAGTTTCGACGTTTTTTTCCCCTTTTATAAAATGGGTAGAATGAGAATAATTTTTGACTCGATTCTGGGCGTATTGAGCCCTAGCTGTTCCTCAAAAAATAAAACTTTTACCGCTTTGTAGGCTAAGCTTTCACGAGTTCTATTGATCTCGAATTTTTAAATAAGGTGTAGATCAAGATGGTGATAGAGTTCAAATATAAGTTTATGTGCTGAGCTAAGTATTCTTAAAACTTATATGAGAACTTGTGGCCTTTCTCTCCCATTCAGTTCTAATCCACCTAATCATACGTGACTCATTTCTATTCAACTATGTCAATCGTTGTTTTTTAGAAAGAAAAGCTTCTAATTTGTAAACTGATTCTTTAAAACGAGGTTTTTTGTCTTACGTAATTTAAAAGAATAAATGCCAAAGAAGCATGAGTTGAATATATGAATCCAAAAATGCAGGAATATTTGAAATTATGTAATGAAGCATGATTTTGAGTATTTATGGAGCAAGTAAAAGATGTTCTGTCTTGGATATCCCACTCCGCTAACCACGAGGGTGGGGGTTAAACTAAGACTTTCTTTACTTTAGGGATTTGGTGTGTTGTGATATCTCACCAGGAAGCGATGGCTCTAGGTGACGGGTTCAAACTAAGACCACCTATCCTTAGCCATATTAGGAAGAAGGTCTGTTGATGTGATTTCCCACTACGCTAGCATCGGGTGTGGGTTTTTCAAACTAAGAACACGGTCGTTGGTTGTGTTGTTGATATCCTACTAGGGAGCAAAGGCCTAGGAGGTGTTCAAACTAAGCAACGCATTCTAGCGTTAAGAAACTTATGATGATGAAGTTGTGCTAAAAGTTTTCTACAGTTAAATTTCGTTCTTAAAATCAAGTTACATAGGACCCTAATAGTTGTTGCTTTGAGTCATGATTCATCTTGAATTCGACTATGGATAAGTTGATCTATGGGTTGAGTAGAAATGAGTACACACATTAAATCATTTATCCGTATTGGGGTTAAAAGTTCACAAGTCATATAGTATGAGTTTTTGCTTAACATTTAGACTTATATTGACATAGATCTTGTTTAATTGCTTGGTTTGGAACTAGTGAAAATCGGGGTACGATGAATTTAATCCTTCAGGTCATCCGTAGATTATTCTATGGACGCGTCTCATTCTTGAATCCAGTGTTTATAAAAATAAAGGAAGTTTTTTCGAACAGGCAGTCAAAGAAAGAAAAAAGGAAAATCCAAAAAAGATAGGGATATTTAGTGTAACATAAAAAAATTTGGTGGAAAAGGGACTTCGTCGATGTATTGATTCTTTGTTCCCCTTGACGAACACTTTGCTAATTTTCGAGGTAATTAGTAGAGGGGGTTCAGAAGTTCTTAGTTTTCTTGAGTGTTTACTCATAACATTGCGTCGAGACACGGCACATACCTTTGTATGGGGGAGTTTGGTATGGCTTAATTTAACATCATACCATTTTTCCATTAAAAGGACTTAAATGACTAAAAAACGTACCAAAAACTACATTGTATTGTATGTTTTGCATTTGAATTGTTGCAGGAAGGATATTTCAAAAAGAAAGCAAAAACAAAAAAAACCGAGCACGGAATGGAAAAGACAAAGTCAAAGTCAAAGTCAAAAGTCAACAAGTGAAGAAAAATACAACTTAAGGGCTAAAATTGCCAACCTCAAGTTGTTATTACAAAAAAAAAGCAAGGTCTCGAAATTGCAAAACCCGGGCGATAGTTTGTTTTTAAGAAAAGTGGGGCCAAAGCTGCCAACCTCCCCAACTCCATTCTTTTCCGCCCAAACAAACCAGGTACAGAGTCAGGGATGTCTTCCCATACCTTCTTCCTGCAAAACCACTCAACACCCTAGATAAATCATTTCAACCACTCCTCTTTCCCCCCCCCAGCTGTTTATATAGGCCATGTTGGCAATCCCTCACCATTCCAAGTTTTTTCGATGCTGTGATTGACACCAAAGAAGTACAAAGAAATGAAGGCTGGGATTTGTTTTTAGATCACCACACAACAAACACACTTGGTTTTTGTCTCTACAAAGAAACACAGAAGAAAGAAGAGAAGAGAGTCCAAGAAACCAAGACCTTAATTCGTTTTAGTATAAATAGGGCCATTGTAACCCAAGTTAGAGAGTTAGTTTTTAGTTTTTATCTAGTTGCTAGTTAAATTTTAGCTTATTTTTTTATGCAATTTTATTTTTCCAAGCTTTGTAACACTTTCAAGTTTTAATGCAAATTTGAGGTTTTAAGTCAATTTACAATTCCAAGTGTTAAGTTTCTTAATTGTGTTGTTTTTGTGTTCAAAAAGGCTCTCAATACAGCTTGTTTATAAGCTGCTTTAATTAAGTAAACCTAAAAGTTAATTAGTTAAGAGAAAATCACAAAAAATCACTCTAAAAATACACCACGCTTATTTTTATGGATGATAAGCCAGTACTGGATGGGCTTATGGACAGACTAGCTTGTTTTTACAACAAGCTAGAGCTTGTAGATTCCTTTGTTTGACTCCTGTTATTGAGCAATGGGTGTTGTAAGTTTCTCTTTTTTCTTACTTTTATTATTTGCTATTAGAACTGCTTATCGTGCTTGTTTGTTACTATGTTTACCCCTTATTTATGCTTTTATCAGTATGTTTATTAGTGTTACTAGCTTAGTGATTTAGTTTAAAATAAATTTGTGCAAGTCTCTCAGTTAGTACTGTTAGTTCATTTGGTAAAACTGTTAGATATGAGTTAACACTGTTAGACTAATTCAGTTTATTTAAGTGTTTATTCTTGATTATAAGTGTCTTATTGTGTTCTTTGATAATCTGTTTTTAACAAATTAGGATCCAATCAGCTTGAAATAAAATGACTTTTGAAAACTTTAAGAGGTTTTTAGAACTAGCGGTACTAACTTTTAACTAGCGGTACTAACTTTTAGTTAGTACCGGTAGTTCACCAATTTTTGATCTCACTTTTAGGATAGTTAGATTAGGTTTTAGGTTATGATTTTTTGAGCATAAGCTCATTGGAGGGTGAACTAAATCTGTTTGAGGTTTGTTTAAAGTTTTGAGCTTATTTCAGTAGCTTATTTTAGGTCTAAAAGTGCTTATTTTCATTAAAATCCAAAAAATAGTAGTGTAGTCATTTGTGCTTATTGTGCTTATTTCAGTGGCTTATTTAAAAAAGTGAATAGGTTGGCTTAATAAGGACTCAATAGTGAGCTTATTTCCAAAATCCCACTTTTCAGTTTGGCTTATTGGTAATTTTAGCTTATTTTGAATTATGGCTTATTTAAGAAAAATGTAGAGTTTACTACTTTTTGATGCAAATTGAGTTAAGTTAAGTTGTGTTTGGTTGAAAAAGCTTTTTGGAATCAGATTAAGCAACATATAAGCTTTCCAAAATCTCTCCTTTTTGGAATTTGAGCTTATTAGAGTTTGTAGTGTCCAAAATACAAAAAAACTAAAAATTTAAGAACCTTTTCTGCAATCAGCAGCTAAATCGGCTTTTTTGGAGCTTATAAATGGTTATTTTCGCAAGTGTTTTATTAAAGTTGCTTAAAAAAACATGTTGTGATGTGAACCAAACTTTTGTGTGCTTTTGCGTTTTGGCTAAAAAAAACGACTTTTTATTAAAATCAGTACTTTTTGGGGACTTGTCTAAAATCGGGATTGGGGTTCAGTGGTAGGAAAAAAGAATTTATTTTGGTCTTTTTGTCACAAATAGTCCCTGTCGTTGTCATTGTTAGGTCCTTGTTAGTTTTAGTTTAATTATTTGTTAGTTGAGTTTTTTTTAATTAGTTAATTAAGCTTTATACCAATTAGATAAAATTTGGTGGGGGGAATTTTAATTTTGTTAAATTTCTGCACTTTTTCTCCCTTAGCGTAATTTTTATAAAAGAATTTAGGTTTTTAGCCCTCGTTTTTCGTAGCCCCGTTTTAGGTTTTAAGTTCTTTTATTTTATTTTTATTTTTTTTTTATTTTTTTTATAATTTTTTTTTTATTATTTTTTTTTATTTTATTTTTTTTTTTTTTCTATTTTCCTTTATTTTTTTTTTTTTGATTTTTTTTTTTTTTTTTTTTTTTATTTTTTTATTTTATTTTTTTTTATTTTTTTTATTATTTTTTATTTATTTTTATTTTTTTTGTTTTTATCTTTTTTTTTGTTTTTTTTTTTTTTTTTTTTTCTTTTATTTTATTTTTTATTTTTTTTTTTTTTATGTTTTTTTTTATTTATTACTTTATTTTTAGTTTTTTTTTTTATATTTATTATATCTAGCATGCTTTTATTTTTAAGTTTTATTTAATCGTTTTTGCATATTTAACTTGTAGAAATAGAAAACCAATCATACCTTTGTCATATTCAAACATCAATCATCACTCCGTCATTCGATTTTCCATTCAAGCCTCGTTGGGACATAACGACCCGGGAAATCATACTTCCGGCTACATATATATTTTATTTTGGTGAACTTTTAACCATTCCTTGTGCAAAGGTAATTGGTTGAGTGTTTGCTTGTATATTATATATATATATATATATTATTGAGCGAATCATCAAGATACGCAGTTATGTAGTTTAGTTAGTGCATTTGTGACATGTGTTACATTCATAATGTATAGATCGAGTCCATGTAATCCAAACTTGTGTAGTTGTGTGTATAGTTGTTAGATCGTGGTGATCATAGGAAGGTGTATTAGATCGTGGTGATCATAGGAATGTGTGTTAGATCGTGGTGATCATTGGAAGGTGTGTTAGATCGTGGTGATCATAGGAAGGTGTGTTAGAAAGATCGTGGTGACCGTGTTAGTGTCTAGGTGAAGTGAAGTCGTGATAGTATGTTTGGTATTTTAGTCCTCAAAATACAAAAGGTGTGATAGATTGGTTCTAGCTAGGATTAGAACTCGACATTTCGCTTAGTGTCAGAAATTGATGTAAGCTCAAGTTGTGTATGGTTTTTTCCGTTTAAAGGGAGCTTGTTGACTAGTGAAGTAACTCTCGAGTTAGGTACTCGGGGAGTGGAGTAGGGCGAAGAGGTGCTTCATGACCGAACCACTATAAATCTTCGTGTCTGGTTTGCATTTCCTTTTACCTTTCGTTTTATATTTTTATTTACGTTATCGCTTTACATTTATATTTGCATCATATCCATATGTGTGTGAATTATTGCGTATATTGTTTGGATGATAATTGTGTCAAACATACAGTGTAACACCCCCAAAAATGTGTCGCAGCGGAAATATGTCCGGGGGCGTTACTCTCTAATTACAACTGCACAAGATACATAGAACGACTCCTAAATGGTGTCGTTTGAAAAGTAAACTCGTTGAATTTTCTTGTAATTGAAATACATTTGTCCCATAATTGCATCACAATGAAATGTTGAAAATAGCTACAACGAGGTTTGATCTTAGAATTTGTAGGTATTTGTAGATCCAATGCATATTCAAGTAGGCCAAGCATTCTAATTCACCTCGAGAAAAAATGCTTAAAAGTGTCAACATAAATTGGTGAGTTCATAGAGATTTTGTAAATGTAAATGAATTGTTGAATCAAAGATTTATAATGTATGGGTTATGGACTTTTCCTTACTCCTTATAATAGTAAGCAAAAATGTAAATGTAAATGTAGAACCGCAAGAGTATGGTGTCTTACTGCTTCACCACAGCATATAATAGTGTTTAGTTAATATGTAATATTCAACAGTAGTGTGGACCACAAGATTTTCAAATGTATGTGACTTACTATAAGGATACAGTATCATCATAAAATGTATCTTACTGTTGCGCTGAAGCTCATGACAACGTAGCCGACATTCTAATTGTATTGCAATTAATGCAATAAAAGGGCCGCGTAGATGTTCAAGCCGAAACATCAAATTGTTCAAACATATATACATTCTGTCATGTTTCAGTACCGTTTGAACTAGTGAGAGCTAGTTAGCCGAAACAGGATGTCAATCCCAAATAGATCTATTTATACACTCGCGCTCCCTCAACCGGTCCTCCGGTCAAGAATTTAACAGTTCATGATAATGGGCAATAGTGGGTTTAGCTACTTAGGCACACGCAAACAGGAGATGATAACCGAAAACACTTGTGTCCAATAAAAATAACCATTGTATTCGTAAACAGTTTTAAGTACTTAAATCCATAAGTAGAAAGAGTATAATATAAATCAAGTAATTGAATTTGTAATGAGTATGTAAAACAATTATATTGAGCATTTAATCTCCCCTCGAGATTTGTAAAGTAAATGTAAATCAAGTGAAAGAGGGGCGATAAACTCACCTCGACGATGAAGAACGATGGCAGAAATGCAACATACTATGCGTAACCGAACGGGAAAACCAGAACGGCTCTGACAGGAAGTTGCGATTTATTCTGAACGGCTATGACCACTAGCCTTAGGATAGTGTATTTGGGTTTTCGGATAGTATGAGTAGTCAACGCGACACGTTGATAAAAGATTTAGATTTAAAGTTGTAATAGTTTGGTGGTTGATTAAATAAATAAATCGAAAAGTAAACGTAAAGTATGTAATATATTCCGTATATATTACATATGAAAAAATGATCCGAGTATACAATTCATTACGTGAATGATATTAACAAGGATACACAACCAAAAGAATAAACTCGATAAGCGTATATAATTCTCGACAAGTGTTGACATCTTAAAATGTGACTATTAAAATAACATGCGTCCAATTATATAATACTTTCCGAGTATTATATAAGAAATATGATATAAATAAAAGAAACTAAATAATTCGACACACGCCCGAATATCCCCAAATGATTAAATAGAAAGTTTTTTTATAAAAATAAACGCACGTTTAAACTTGCGGATTAGATAAATGAAATATTCTAAAATTATAGCTTACGTTTGATTACCGGTTCTTCACGATCTAATAATTCTTAAGGCATTTAATTCGTCCTTTTCAGGATAATAAGTAAACTAAGATTTGTAAAAGTTTACTAAGTGTAGCGATTTATAAAAATCTCGGCATGACCTGCTCGTTTATTTAACGTTTCCCATTTTTACAAAACTCAATGCTTTTCCTTTTTAAATCAATCCGTATTGCAAACACCGGCGTGTTTTAAATATATATATATATATATATATATATATACAAAATAATAAATATCACATTTATTTAACCATTTAAACCACCATTGTATTCGGTTTTATTATTTTAAATCTTACGATTTATTTAATTTGTCGACTTATATAACGAAAAAACACGCCCTAATAGTTTCCTGGTTGAACCAAAAACTCCTCTCTGTGAATTGTTAAGGCCAACGCTACCCTATGTGTTATTACACCAAAAAATGCTCCCAACGCTCCCTATGTTTTTTCTGTTAACCCAAACGCCCCTAACTGCACAACCAAACGCTCCTCACTGCACAACCAAACGCATCCTTATGGTGTTTTAAAACCAAACGCACCCTTAGTGCGGATTCTGCCAAACCAAACACAACCTAATGGTGTTTCTGTCAACCCAAATGCACCCTTTCGGTGTTAAACCCAGATCCAAACGCACCTTCTTGGTGCTAATAACAGCCAAACGCACCCTTTTGTGGTGACACGAACAAAATCCACCATTTGTGTGGTTTATGCAAACAAACCGCAACCCGATTGTGCTATATGAAACCCAAAAAAAAAAAACGCACCCTATACGGCTGCTGACTCGAAACCCAACGCATCCCTTGGTGTGCTTTATCAACAACCAAACGCACCCTTTTGGTGCCGAGACAAACCAACGCACCCTTGTTGGTGCTGAGAAACCAACGCACCCTTTTGTAGGGTTGACATTAAACCCAATGCACCCATGGTGGTGGCTAAGTGGGGATGGTGGCGGCGGTTGTTGGTGGAGGTCACAGTGGTGAGGCATCCGTGGTGATGATGGTGCGGCTGGTGGCGGTGGCGTGGAGAGGTGATGGTGACACGACTGTTGTGGGTGGTGGAGTAGAGATGGAGATGGAGATGATGGTGGTGGTGGTGCGGGGTGTACGATGATGTTGATGACGGGTTCAGTGGTGGGGTGATGCGGCGGTAGTGAGGATGATTGTGGTGGCCGGAGCATGGCCGGAGCGGCGTCGGAGCATGGCCGAAAAAAGAGAGAGAATAATATGGGGGCTAGGGTTTTCTTATTAAAATGAACTAACCCTAATGCATTATCTATATATTTTATAAGGTTTTAAAAAAATGACATGCGTGTAATAGTCTAAGGGGTTCCATGTAAATATTACTAAAGGGACCAAAAGTGTAACTTTTGTAAAATAGTGGTTCGGGGCTCGTTTAAGCCACTTAACGGACGATTCAATATACGAAAGTTGCGCCATTGCGTTCCGAAGATTTTTCCATGAATCGTGAGTATATCACTCGTACTAATTTGTCATTAAACGTTTTATAAAATTTATTTAAAACGTTTATTATTTATTTGTGTATTACTGATTGGGTGACACGGGTAACCTTTGTCCGTAAAAATAAAACTTTAATTTGAACCTGTGCGTTTTTATATAAACGCTTTTGAATAAAACATTACATAATTTATTAAATATTTTTATTTAATAAAAAGTGATAATTAAATATGAATTTAATTATTTTCTTGTGTCGGTACGCGTTGTTTTCAAAGTTTTGCGAGGCTATTTTAGTCACTTTCTGCTTGTTTTCATGTCTCGGGCAAAACTAGAAAGTTGTCCGGAATGTCATTTTACATCAAATTGCTTTAGAGTCCGAGTTGTGAAAACGAAATTTAGCGGGTCGTTTTTATAAGTCAATTTAAGAATAACATATATCTTCTCGTTTTCAAATCAATAAGTTTGAAAAATAAATTTGCAAATGAGCAATAATAATAGTAATTATGGTTTATTATTTAAATACGTTCCAAAAATTTACCGGCTACGCGGTAATTGTTTTTATGTGACCGTAAAAGGTCAACAGTCAAAAAGTCAAGTCAAAATCATAAAGTCAAAGGGTAAAATAGTAATTTAAAATTCTGAAAATTTCGGGTTGTGACATTACCTACCCCTTAAAAGGAATCCCGTCCCGGGATTCGATTTTTGTTAACCGATTGTGTGACCAAGAAAAGATTTAAGATTTAATAAACCAGTTTTGAACATGACGTTGATAACTTTATTTAGCAAAATTTTGATGTTTCGACACTTCTCATATACATAAAATTTGGCTAGATTTGACCAGGATATATAATCCATCTAAATGAGTATTTTAGAAAAATATCATTACAAGTTTTGTGGTTGATATAAACGCGTTATAAAGGTAGTCTATTGATTGTGAAAACATCAAAGGAGAAAGTGTGGGCGTGTGAGTATGTCTGTATAAGAGTTTAAACCTTTAAGCAATGTTTTGAAAACCGGGTCTCTAATCGACCCGGTCGAGTCACCGGGTCACCGGGTTACCGGTTCAACCGGTTGGCCCGCCGGGTCAACCCGGTTTTCAAAAAAAAATAAAAAATAATAATATTTGCAATAATACAAAAAATTATATATATAAATTATGAATATACCTTATATTTAGCCTAAAAACGATTTACTACAAAATATAACATGTAACAAATAAAATTACGTTGCAAATATATATAAAAAACTTACTTTATTTATAAAAAAACATGAAAAAACCAAAACCCGGCCGGGTCAAACCGGGTCTCGAGAACCGGGTTGACCCGGGTCAGCTTAAACCCGGCGGGTCAAACCGGGTTTCGAAAATATGAAACCCGGTTTAATTTGACCCGTTTTTTCGACCGGAACCGGTTCAACCGGTTGACCCGGCCGGGTCGAACCGGGTTTCAAAACATTGCATAAAATGAATTACAGTACAAATTTTAAATTAACGAAGATAATTATATGAAGAACTAACCAATAATTCTTTCATGATATACATGTAGTAATCTACTAGAATAAGTGGAACGATGAACTAGCAAAGGATGACACCTAACTTAGAGTCGCTTTCTATTTATTAAGTGACATTTAAAACATTTAAACCACATGTGGCTACACATGCTAAAAACGTACATAATAATGGCAACGATACAGTATACACTATACACAAAGTAGGATGTTATTTGAAACGACTTATATGGATGTAACTCTTTCAAAATATGTCGACAATGCTGTTAAGACAAACATATACAACAACCACCGACGATAAGAAAACTATTGAATCACATTAATTTATTCCGTAATTACATCTATAAACATTCTTTAAGAATGAAAAAAAAAAAAGAGATGTAAGTCAACTTTTTTTTTTCTTTTCCGAAACGAAGGACATTTAGTCAACTAACTTAAAAAATATTTCATGAACTACATTATTCTCAAGGGTAAATTATAAAGATGCATTATGAGAGCTTTTAATTTTCTTTCCATTCAACCTAAAAAGTTATGGCTATATGATTAATTTCTTTTATATGCGGCAAGTAATATCTGATAAATGGAAAAGGCTAACAGCATCTCTAATGGAGAGAGATTGCTCTACATATTGATTAATCTATTAGTAATAAATTACTAGTATGTCTCTCTTGATAATAGATTGAGATTTACACAAGAAGACTTTTTACCATTTAAGTGATAGGTTGAAGAATGACTAGAAAATCTCAAGTCATGTTTGCCTTAGGAATATGCTCTACTGAAACCGTTGAAATTACAGAGTATCACAAAAAACCGATGCAAAACACCTGATGGAAAACAAGCACCTCTAAACTAGTAAAACACCTTGAGCAAACTTTTTCTAAGTAACCATGATTTCTAACCTTTTGACAGACTAATTTGTGAGATTTAAACCAACCGTTACACATGTTTAAATCAGATAAAGTTTTTTTTCAAAAGATTGACGTGACAACTTTAGGATTTTTTGCATCTAGCAAAATTTGAACTTAAAACCTCACACATCTTAGGCTGTGTTTGAGAGAAGGCTTATTAGGGCTTATGAGGGCTTAAGCTTTAAAAATAAGCTTTGTTGTCGTATACGCTTATGAAAGCTTTTATAAGCAATAAACCTTCATAAACCCAAGTGGCTAAGTCTATTGAAGAGGCTTATGAGGGTTTTTTTTTTGAACGACAAATTTTATTAACTAGCAAGATGCTAGAGAAAACATTACAAAGAGATCAAATGAGGAGTTTTCATCCAATTCTCCCAAGAAAAACTCCGATTACATCTACTAGAACACCAAT